>JAHHUM010000730.1:0-169526 GCA_036173005.1 Crenichthys baileyi | reverse complement strand
ATTAAAAATATTTGAATATCTCTGGTATATTTGGTTCTGTAAAATTATGCAAAATACATTTGGTCAGGTTGTCATGGTGAAGCCGCTAAATAAACAAGCTTACTTATCTGTCTCAACACTCTTGCTTTGTTCTAATTATTTGCATCAAATTTAGTAGCCTTTATTGATTTAAAAAAAAAAGACCCTGTGAATGCTTATACGTGTAGACTTTAAGGAAAGTGAATTAAAACTGCTAAAAAGGCAGATGCGTCTCAGTTTGTAAAGATTTCATAAGATTAAATGGAAATGTCTGAGAGCCAGGAATTGCATCTGTGCAAAAAAAACAGGAATTTATAAAAGTATTATAGACTGATTGGTTGGGCTCAAAACTATTAAAATGAATAGTAGCACTAATATCCTCGTCGTATAATTTTTCTGCTTTTATTTTGAAGGGAACATATCATGCAGAATCCACTCATTTAGTCCTTAAATACATTTGGTTGTGTACTTGGAGTCTTAGGAGTGCAGAAAAGTTGAATTTAGTCTTTCCAGGTGCTGCGTAAGTATCTAGTTCTCACTACCTGCGCTAGCAGAACCTGGTCGTAATGGGGACCAGGCACGCAAGAATCTGAAACTTGCTGGCAAGGATATGACATTACAAATTCAAAGAATCCCAGGGATCCAGTTGCCTACGATCTGATGTTAGCGTATCAGTCGATCGAGGACTCAAAGTTAAGTATTATCTGCTGTCCGACTAATCCAGCGTTTATGCAAAAAGTGGCAATATAGACAACCTATCTTTTCTTTCTGAGCTTCTGCAAAAAAGTAACCTGAACCATTGAGAATCCCCAAAGAGATGTCTCCAATTGAACCTAGTTTTCCCCACGGCCTGAAGAAGGCATCAGAACCACAGCTCTGCACGCCTGATGCTGCCGTCCTTTGTTTGCTGTCCACTACGTGGCCAGACCGGGCCACCTCTGCCAATTAACTTTTGGACCTTTCTTCATTTTTATACTTGATGAATGGGGTCAACTTGGGATCACCTGCCCCTTTTGCTCCTTGCCCAAAAGAGCCCTTTTTTATTGTTGCTCAATAAACCAGTAAGTAAGTGGAATGATAAGATATGTGTACTTGCCAAACAACACAACAAATCATCACAGATGGAGGAGCAGTCTCAGCAGAGGTGCTGAAACACAACAAACACACACACACGGGGAGGAAATTTAGAGGGCTCTGGCTCTCTGGGCGGGAGGAAACAGGTGAGGAGAAGCTATTTTTATCTCACCATTTAGGTTTTACCACTCAGATAGTAGTTCGTTGTTGCTGTGCCATGAGATAGCTGCTCGCTAAAGACTTTGCCTTGTACCTTTTGCGTCAAAACTGCTGTCACCAGTATTACTATAATATTGGTAGAAAAGCTACTTTGAGGAGATGTGATTATGAGATGTATCAGTCAGCTGTTTTGGAGGTTAGAATGAAGTAAACAACCTATAACTAAAAAAATCAATATGAATATTATATCACATTTCTGAGAAAATGTGTCTCCTCAACTAATAATGTGGATTTTTAGGTTTTACAGTAATTTATTAAGCTATGATTTAAAAAATAAATCTTATTTTTTTTAAAACAATTATAATGACTCATTTCTGGGAACTTGAACTCTTGTCTTGTCTACATTGATTAAATAACGTTTATTTGTGTCTGCATACATTTATATATTAAAGCTGCACTATCTGGGTTTGTGAAACTGTGAAAAAAAAGTTTAAATGATGTGACTCTATCACTGTCTCACGCATGGAGGCTGATGGAGCACACACTGCCTTTTAAATATAACCAGAAAGTATGAGAATGACAAGCACAAAACATCCTTCCTTATCTGTAATCTGTGTGGAGAGCTGGAAATCTACCCTATTGGAGATTAATATTGCTACGCCCCTTGTGTTTCCATTTAGATAGGAGGAGTAGAATGTCTTTTTAAAGCCCATTTTTCTAAACTTTTCATGGTCTATTATTACCGGATGATTTTCCTGCAAAAATATAATGTGGTGTTGCTCTCTCTTCATTTTGGCTGTGAGCTTTCCTCTTTTAGTTGGGATCTGCAACCCGTGAGCGTTAGGTGTTATAATTTTAAACTGCTGCTGAGTGATGGGTCAATAAGTGCGGTAGTTCTCTTCAACTCAGATGCCCAGGGTTACCTTAACATTTGAACATGAGTAAAACTCAAAAACAAGAACCCCGTTACTTGTAAACTCGAACATAGAAAAAGTAAAAGAATAGCTTCCAAGAAAAAACATCCCAAAAGGGAGTCATAGTTGAAAAGAAAAGCCTCCCTTAAATGGAGGGTCTCTCCAGTGCAAACTGACATAGCTCACTAACAAGTATAAACTCAGTGCACACTCAGAACATTCAAACAGGCTTCAAGACAGACAGGTCGTTAATTTAGTCTATCAATAGCAAACAATTTTAACCAACTTATTAACCCTGTTGAGGGCTACAAGTAACAGAATTATGAATGGTAAAGTCCAACATAATGTCTCTTAATGTCTCGAGGGCTCCCCAGCATCAGTTTCTTTCATGCCCTGTCCCTGTGCGCATCCATGTTTCGTCTTTTGGCTTCCACCTTCTCCCAGGATAGTCTGTTCAGCCTCTCCAGCGGCGCCGCTGCAGGGGTTCCCTCACCACTGTGGTAGTCCAGAGTGATCCCCCTCCTCTTTAGATCCTCTATGGTTTCTGTGGTGGTGTTGTACGTAACTGGGCGCTGTCAAATATCACCCGAAGCTTGGCTGGTGGTGGGGTTTCGAAGTGTAGACCTTTCTCTTTCAGAAGCTTTCTGAAGGTGCGTATTCTTTCCTCTTCTTTTGAGTCTCAGCCGGATAATCTTGATCAAACTATATTCTTTGTTGATTGTAGCGAATTTCTCCCTTCTTCCATGTGGAACGGAGCACCAAATCTTTGATTTCTTGGAGAGATAGTTCAGCCTTTATAAATGCTTCAATGAATTCAAGTAGGTTATCTCCCTCTGTGTCCGCTGGAATCCCCTACACACGGATATTATTTATACGTATACGTGCTTCTATATCAGTCAGCTTGGCTTGGATTTTATCTTGAGGCAGTACTTCTTTCGCCACAGCGGTCCACTCTTCTATCTCTGACACATGTTGTAGCGATTTCTCTGCTTTGTCTTTAGTCTCCTTCATATCGGTTGCAATTGCATTCAGTTTTCCATTAACCTCTTCTCTTAGATTTGCTAAATCCTTCTTCAATTCGCTGGAGAGATTATCATGGAAGCATGAGGGGTATGTACTCAAAAAGACTCAAAAGAAATAACATTACTTAATGTTAATCGACCCCCTGGGCAAAATAAGACATTAATTGATAGAATATTTGATATTATAGTCATGGAGTCATCCGGGGTCTTGATATGTAAGGGGAGATTGCAATGTACAACTGCAACCCACTCTAGACTCCATGAATCCAACAAAAGAATTAACTCAGAATCAATGTACTAGTTACTCTCCCTTTGCTTTTAACTGGGGTATTTTGCAGCGAGCAAACAGACAATAAACATAGCGGTGCTCGTTTCAAAGGCTGGCAGTTCACAAAAGCCTCAAGCTCCAAGGGGAGAGAAGCAAAGCAAGAGCATTGAGGCTCCAGCATAGCAGAACAGTTCAGAAACTATTTGGAATGAGGGGAAAATAACTATATTTATAAACAGATTAAGTCG
Source organism: Crenichthys baileyi (assembly GCA_036173005.1). Classification (NCBI taxonomy): domain Eukaryota; kingdom Metazoa; phylum Chordata; class Actinopteri; order Cyprinodontiformes; family Goodeidae; genus Crenichthys; species Crenichthys baileyi. Next base: position 165,823 of record JAHHUM010000730.1, on the reverse strand, counting down.
TGTTTTAGACTGCCTATTGGTAGCGGATCTGATCTTCTTTGTGTGCTCGTGAATTTTTGCAGCCATAACTGGTTCTGGAAGGTGGCTTCATAGCAGACAGCCGTTCTTCCCTCTTTCCGTACTGCGTACTGGCGCAGAATCTTTTAGTGGTACACAGTACCGGACTGTACCGGCTCACTTTCACCCCTGGTTATTGGCGCACCTTTTTCTGCCACATTTTTTCGTTCCACTCAGCTTTCTATAAACATATTTGGATGCAGCCCTCTGTGAACAGCCAGCTTCTTTTGGGTTGGCCCAGAAAGATCTTTTGTGGCTTACTCTCCTTTTGGGAGGCATCAATGACTGTCTTCTTGACTTCTGACTTCTTCCCCATGAGGCTACTGACTCGGACTAAGAGACCATTTAGAGGCTCAGAAAACCTTTTTATGTGCTTTGAGTTAATTAATTGATGCGGTTGTTTTAAATATTTAACTTTTTCGCAATATTCTACTTTTCTGAGACACTGAATTTGGTTTTTCATTATCTGTAAGCCATGATCATGAAATCTGTTTTCCAAATAAATCAAAGATGTGTGCTATCCTCGACATGCTATTCTTATTCTACTGCATAGAATATTTTATGGATTAGACTCTGGAGGAACGTTTCACTGGTCTGTTTTCTTTTGCTGCTCTGAGCCACTGCTGCTTTTGCCTTTTATCCCAATACCTCATCACACTCATTCTGCAGTACTGTTTTACACTTACATCTCTTGTTTGTTACAACTCTTATTAGCAAATAATGCTAATCCACGACTAAAATTTTCATTATATTTTAGAAAACAGGTTCTAAGGTTTAAAACTACTTAAATGAAATACATTTGCTTTCAGTACAGTCTATACTGATACTGCAACAAGCCAGTCTAATAAACTAAGGGTTTTGGGTCCGAGCAGCGAAGCACTCGGACCCAATTGTAATCGCTGGATTTCTTATATTATAATTCTCCTGCCCCTTTACGTGGCTTTTATGGGGCCTAAATATATATGAAAACTCACCAAACTTTGACCAAAATTGTCCCCCGACGAAAATGTAAGGATTTTAATGGAATTGAAAATGGGCGTGGCCAAACGGCTCCACAGCACACTGTAAACTTACATAGGCCAATTTGTAAGTCCTAGAGATAAAAAATTTGGTATATAGGTAGATCCCTCCAAATCATGAAAAAAAGTCTCTTGAGGGTATAACTTAAAACCAACAGGAAGTCGGCCATTTTGGGTCAAAGGGTCATTTTTCCACTTTTGTACATGTCGAACTTTGACAAACGTCTCCTAGAGATTTTTGAACTATTGACAATTTGGTTAGTATGCAGTCAAGGCATGGGGGATTAAAAGTTATCAAAATAGTTTTTGAGTATGTTTAGGCGGCGGGCCTAGGCAACGAACTTGACCTACTTACCAAAAGATTCAACAACTGCATCTTTCACATAGAAAGGCTGATTGAGAAACTTCATGCCAAACTTGGCATGATTGATCCCGTTTGGGTGCCTGATGATTCTATGTGGTCAAATGCTGACATCATCAAGGCCATGCCCCCTAAGAACAAGAAGTCACTTTTTTGTTTGGAAAGGTACGCTCTCTGGCTCTATTGACCCAATTAACTTGAAAGTGTGTCAAAAAACAGAAAACAAGTTGGTCTAACTTCGTTTGGAACACAGAGTTTGTAAGCTGCAGGGTGTGGCTGTGGCGGCATGGCGAAATGTGTGGCGGGGGATGTGGGGTGGGGTGGGGGGGTGGGGGTTGGGGGTGCTTGGAGCGGGGCTGTTTATGGAACTTGTGCTGTGTGGGTGTGGCTCTGTCAGCTTTCGGGGATGAAGCTCACCTGTGAGGGTGTGCCCCTGTGCTGTCGGGATGGGATTCATGGCATTTGGATTCGGGGGCATGTGTTTTCGGTATCTGTGTCCTGGTTGGGGGTTGCCCTGTGAGGAAATTGACGTTGGGGCTCATGGGGTTAGGATCGGAAATCATTGAGGAGTTGGAACTATTTAATCCTGTGGCGGCTCTGGTTGGCGGGCTAGTTTGGACCATATAGACCCCTCTTTTGTACATGGCCCCCTCGCCGGATGAGGATGGGGGTCGTTGGGGACTGTATCGGGGTGGGGGGTCGAGGTCAGGGCCAGGGTCACTCAGGTTTGGGCACCAGCCTGGGCTTGCGCAGCTCGGGTTCAGACGCTTTGGCGCTCTGCCTGTCTCCACCCCCGAAGGGAAGGGGACCACCTCCTGGGTCCGGGGTCTGATGGGTAGTCCCGGCAGTGGTTCTCCTAGGGTTCCTGTGCTCTGGGGGGCCTTTGGATGTCTGTGGCTTGGATCTCGTCTGTATATGTTCCAGGTCCAGGGGGGGCAGGTCTGTGGCTCCTCACACTCGCTGTTGCATATTTTCATGGAGAAACCAATACACAAGTACGCTCAGACTCAGACACACAGGAGTTTAGATTCAGGTGTTAACAGATACACAAACTTTCTATATTGAGCTGCATTTACCACTAAATACATCTTGCATTCATAAGTACCGTGCACTTTTTGGTAAAAAAGCTGTTAATATGAACATTTCTGCAGGTGTAGAAGCAAGCAGGGCGTTATCTTGATTCTCTTCATCCTTCTTTTTTTCCTCCATTCTTTTCTCCTTCTCTCCCCTTTTCCTTTTTGTCCCACCTCTCTCTCTTCTTGCTTCTTATTGTTTTCCTTTTCATTTCTGTCTCCATGTCCATAACAATTTAAATAATCCCAAAGCAGTTTCTAATAAAGTTTCTTTTATAAATATCAAGCAGAGCTTTAAAGCATCAGCTGTAATGCTCCACTTGTGAAAAAAAGAAGTAATGTGACGTTTCGCCGTGGCCATACGTTTGGCTCTCATTTCCACATATAAATTCTGATATGAACCAAATTCTATAGGCTCGATCTTAGTCCAGCCCCCAAAAGATATCTAGTGAAATATTCTTGTGGGCGAGGCATAATTCCCCCGCAGTGCCCACAAGAATATGTGACTGGCCGTGGCAAAACCAGGAACAAGTCTACCTGGGGTCGTTTTGAGTTATTTACAGATCCTGAAAGAGTGGAGTCTAAGCTTTCCAATGATGTCAAACTTGTGGAAATCAAAAAATAATTGAATAAGATATGACCATCTGAATGTCTGCACTCACCAGACTACTTTTCTGAGAAATCAGCACTCTAAGATTCATGTTTTCTCTCCCTGAAAGCAGGGCGGTGACAAAAGCTGCTAATTTGAATAACTTTGAATAGCCCACCTCCCCCAACTGTTTGTCAACAGAAGCTCCAACTGACCGCAAGACTTCTGTCACTGAACTCATAGTAGTATTTTTCTATGTAAAGATAATTTACAACACTGCATTCCAAGCTATTTTTTTATATTATTTATGTCTGCAAATTGCATCATGACTGCAACCTAATGTCTGCATCCTGGTGATTGGTTTGGTTTCTTCTTGTTTTTAGATCAGTCTCACTTAAAGTTCCAGTCTATTAAATGTTCTGCCTCAGGCCGAGTTTGAAATCCTATCTCACAGCAATTAGCAAAATATTATAATAATGTGGATGTGTTCTTCTTAATATGTAATATGAAATGTCCAATGATTATTGTAGCATGCAGAAATACTGTTTATCAGTCTTCATTTTATGTGTGCAGGTATGAATAGAGCTATGTGTTAATAGTTTACACCTTTTGAATACGAGTTAATCTAGAACAGGCTGGTGCTACAGCTATTTAATCTGTATGTACCCATCAAATTTTATGTCTGCAAACCTCTTGACTTTAATGGACCAAGGAAGAGAAATGGGCAATAACTTGGCTTTGATCATGTCACAAATGTGATTTTTATTTACAACTTTATACACATTACAAATTGTCACAGACACAGTGTCACAGTGTCACACCATCATCCTCTTCTGTGTGCTATTCTGTGTTGTGCTTTGTGGTGCTGGGCATGTAATGTCCTTCGCTTCATCAGAACAGAATGGCCTAATCTTTGAATAAAGATAAGTCTGTCTGTCCGTGGCCAGTCCAGGTGCGGGGAGGGCAGGAAAACAGACAACAGGAGGTAGAACTCCCGGGTCAAACAGGAAATAAAAGCTATCAGGCTCTGCGTCGTTGTGAGTCCTAGCTAGGACCACACCAGGTCTTTTGGCATCAAAGCTGTTAATAAAAGCACACAAAAGACAATTCAAATATTGCATGTCTCTTTGTTATTGACAAATAAAGATTGTAGAAGTCTGCATAATACCTGAAGTGCTGGTAACTCTTGATCAGTGGGAGCTTTCGGAAGTAGGGACTCAGGTGTGCCTGCCAGTCAAACGTGTTGACTAACACCGTGCCATCTTCCAGTCCGACCAGCTGTGGGATGTTGAGGCAACTTTCTGGCGAGCTGTTTTCCACTACCTGTACACAGAAGGACCATAATAGAAAGAAGCATTTTAGTTTTCCTGCATATGACTGACTTTCTTCTTTGATTTTCTATCAGATGGAATAGACTTACTTTGGCGATATCTGCCAATGTGCTGACCCGGGTCCTCTTGTATGCTTGTTTGATAAGCCCAAAGCCACAGTCTGGGGCAAACTTGGTGTGGCCAGCAATCAGGAAGTGGATGTTTAGTGTGGAGTGAAGCTTGTGTGCAACCAGCCAGGCGCCATACCACAGCATAAAATTGTTTTGTTTTGCCCAGTGCAGTTGTCACAATGAAGATCCACATCAGTTTCTCCAACTCCGAAATGAGTGAAGAAGTGGTGCATATAGCTGATGACTTCATTGCTCTCTTTCCCTGATGACATGCCTTCATCAATAAGGAAATTCACCTGTTTCTGCAGGCCTTCACAAGAGGCACCAAAAAGTCCACATTTCCGTGGTGTCAGGAAGTACATTGGCCCAGGCTGCAGTGGGTTCGAGGGGAAGTGCATCTGATGAAGACAGAGGACAAAAAAAACAGGGATTAGATTAAACAAAGCTGTTATGTTTATACTTTATAAGAAAAAAAAGGTGCAATGTGGAACAAATACCTGCTGTGCAAAGTCAAAGCTGTAGTGCATCCTGTTCTTTTTACTTGAAGGTGGGGAGGGGCCGATGGACAAGTGATAGTCGTCACAGGTCTTTTTGCAGGCAGCACCCATCTCGTTGTAGACGGCCCTCTCTTTTTGAACAAGCTGAAGATGATCCTGTTGCTTCTTGATTGCTGCAGTCTTCCTCTCCTCTGGAAGGTTTGCAGTTCTTATAAGAAGGTCATTATTCTGTTGGCACTACCAGCAGAGGTCGGTGCGGGGCCTACAGCTTCTTATGTGTGGGAGTAGCTGGGTCCAAAGCGCCTTGAAGCTTGATTTGCAAACTGCCCGCTCACCTGAAAGAAAAATTTCACAGGGTTATACATTTGTGATTAAGTTTTACATCACTGGTCATTAGAAAAAAATTTTTTTATACATACCAACCTCCTTAGCAGAGTTCATATAGAGACGCCACACTGAGGCCTTTAAGACATGTGTTGGCAGTAGCTTCACATGCCAATCCCTGTGGCCAGGATGTTGACCAGGCAGCATGATGGCGTGATCCTCTGCCTAGTTCTTTATGAACTCCAAAACTCTGCGAAGTTGCTCACTGCTGATTAAATGGGGATCCTGTGGCCGCTGGCTCTTTTTCCTCAAGCGGGGTCTTGCACCGTTTTCATCAAAGTGTCTGATGATGTCAGTCAACGTGGCTTTACAGATTCTGAGCGGGGGAAACAAAGGAAATATTTAGCTTATGGTTTACATCGACGAGTGCTGACAAAATTGGTATGACAACATACCACGTTTTTTCTGCATATAGGTGTGTTTATAGAAATAAACCTCTAACACAAAACATAGAAACAGGTATTTGTTTTTTGTTTTATTTTTCAACCTCAAACTTTGATTAAAAATACAACCCCCTCCCCCCCACTCAAGTCGATTTTCACATTGTGAATGGGATACAGTAGATGCTAACCTCGTGTAGCTACGCTAGACAAAAACTTTCGTTGTGAACACTGATCACCCAGTGCAGGGGGAACAAAACACCTATCTCAAGCTTAGATTGAAATACAACCCCCTCTCAAGTTAATTTTCACATGGGATACAGTGATTGTCCAGCTAAACTTGTGTATCTACGCTAGCCAAAAAACTGTTGTTGTGACCACCGATCACCCTGCGCAGGGGGAAGAAAAAAAAACTATCTCAAGCTTAGATTAAAAATACAAACACAAACCTCACTCAAGCCGATTTTAATATTTGGCTTGTCAGGTTTACGTGATTTGTCCGGTTCAGTACATGATTTAAAATAGTTTTTTAAAAAGTTATCAAACTCACCCCATAAGAAACTGAAAGGTATTCCGGCAGACTTCGACGCCTCCGATGGAATACGTTGTCCTGGCGTGTTTTCTTTTCTGTGGTGTCTTCTTGGTGGATGTGTTCATTGCTGAAGTTTCTAGCGTACGCCGGTTTGCTTCAAGATGTCCGATTATTCTCATGTTCTGCCACTCCCTTTCTGCTGCTAAAGAATCCATCCGTATGTTGTACATGATCTCTGGAGAAAGTTTGCGGCTACAGGACTGTGTCCCAAGTGAAGAGTTCTCCTTTCTTCTTCCGTAACATTTACAGTCAAAGTTACGTATCTTCTCCATCTCACTTTCTCTGTTTTCCTCAAATGTTGTGATAGCAATAGCTTCTGATATCTTACATTCTAGCTCCTCAGCCGCCAGTCCAAAGCTTTCTTTGTCATCCTCGTCTTGGGTTGAAGACAGCTGCAAACTAGGAATGTTCTCCAAAGTAATGCAGTCGCTATCATCTTCCGTTTCATCTCCTTCTGATTCAGAATCTGAAGAGAGTCCAGCGACGATACTGCTGAACATGTACTCCCATAGCGAAGCGCTGTAACAGCCGCGATTCAGTTCGTTTGCCACACGTTGAGCTTGGTCCATCGTGAAGAAATACATTCTTTTTTCATAGGAGCTGTTAAGTAGCCACGAGGTTTCTTGAAGCACGCTGGTTATTGGTCGACAAGCAGAACAAAAGCCAGCGCGGAGCCAAACAAAGCCGCTACAGAAATGAGCTGAGGATTTTCCCCTCCCCAAAATGTAAATACGAACTGGCTGAGTTTTAGGCTCAAAACAAGCCGAGTTTATATATAAAACCTTCCAAACTGTTATTTAAAGAATTGAGTGGATACTTCATAATTTCAACTTGCACATTTTGCAATAAAACGAAAATAACCATTTTCTCAGAAATTGACGGTTTTTCCTCATTTTCTCCGTTTGTGCTCTGCCGACTTGTTCCTGGTTTTGCCGTGGCGCGTCACATATTTTAGAATATCGGCCCCAGTCCATGCTTTGACGGAGGATTATGAAATTTGCTACACATATGTAACTTCTCAGGATCTACAAAAAAGTCTCTTGGAGCATTGATCCAAACCGTACAGAAAGTCGGCCGTTTTGGATTGAATTTGCGATTTTGACCCCATTTTTGCCATATCTTGCCTCTGTATCTTAATGAACTCCTCCTACAGCTTTTGAATAACAAACTTCTAAACAACTCAGTGTACTCTCAAGGCATTGGGGATTAAAAGTTATCAAAAGCTTTTTGCTGCATGAAAGCATGTGGGTGTTGCCAAGCCTCAACATCTGACTTCTCGCCATAATAGATGAAACTGTAATATCCTAACACACAAGCTCGCAGCACCACCAAACTTTCTGTGTGTCAATTCAGACCAACACACATCATATTCAAATGCTCAATTGATGACAACACGTTAGCAACGTTTACTTACAACAGGACGTCGCCTGCTTCTGTGGTGGATGTCTTTTTAGACTCTAAGTCTTACAAGCTTCAAGCACAGTGTGATTACAGACCAAACTGATGTTAAATCCTACTGGGATCAGTTACTGTTGGCTGGACTGTGTGGGTCTGGCTGCGAGGCAAATTATTATATCTCGCTATTGGCATAGATTTGCCTCTGTATTACAAATGGATGGTCCAATTTACTACAAACTGAATATGGTTGATCTTTGTCAACCCCCAAACAGCTCTATTGAATTACATTTTAATTTGGATCAACAGCTCCCCCTAGGAATTTTCAAATGCTTTATCTCCCTCACCCATCTTTGGATCCACATCTGATTTTGTGTGCATAATCGAGGATGAATATTGAACACTTTGGCATGGTCAATTGATGACATCACTAGCCCCACCCACTGAAAACCAAATGATAGGTTCTTATATGATTGACCTTCTTTGACAATTTCCAGAAATTTCAAACTTTTTCTAATAAGACAATAATTTTACATGATATTTTCAAAGGACAAAAGGAAAGTTTCATTCGCCACCAAACAGAAAGTGACCCCAGCTTCAATCAGGAAGGTTGAATTTCGTACAAAGTTTGAAGACTTCTTGCCGGAGCAAAACTCAGCATGGTTGAAGGTAAGGCGAATGCTTTCTAATGTTACCACCTAGAGGCGATGTGAAGGATTAAGAGGCCGGCTCGCAGATGGCAAGGAGGTAGTGATGCATGTGTTCCACAGTGGCAACACAGGCCGAGCAGCGCTAAGCTACGAGGAACGTCCAATGCTGCTTGCAGCTTTAATTGTGATGTTTTTTTCTGTAAGCCTTTGAATAAATAACAAAAATATCCACATAATAAAAATATTTAATGTTTAACATCTTCCGTAATAAAGTTAAACTTTTAAAATGTTTCATGGGTACAAAGAGTACATTATAATTAACCTGAAAACAATCCTTAAAGAACACATTATGTTAACACTAAAGCAGACAGCTTGGGAATTAAACAGACTGTATTCTCTTGATAACTTTGAAAGCTGTTATGTGTTATGTGTTCAACTAAAGCTCTATGGGTACACTGTGTCCTTATTTACATCATTAGGTGACTATTAAGGTTGTTGTTTTTGTTAAACAATAGGGACCCAGGTTGAAAATCTAAGATGATCTTTGTGAACAAAGTGTGATGGTGTGTTCATGTAGTGCTTGATTGTTGGGAGACAAAAAATAGCTCAGGGACTGGGGAACCACAGCACCAAATCTTCACACCTTTAATTGAACACCATTCACCATGAGATTTAACTATGAATGTATTTTTTTATCATTCTAACTCTTGAATTTTAACTGATATGCAAAGCTGCAGTGCCATTAAAAAGTATTTGCCCTCTAGATTTTTTTTCCTTCTTTTGTCTCACTAAAATGATTCAGATAAAAGAATTACACAAGCCAAGCTGGACATCCTTTGCAGGTGCTTCAGCTCCTCCTCAAAAATACTCCTTAGGTATTTTTCTAGTGACAATTTTTATTCTTTTCATATGAAATTGTTACAGTCCACAAATAAAAGAAGCTCAAAAGACACATAAAAGAACTGAGATAAACTTCCAAATTCTTTAGCGCTAATATTAACACTAGTGTCACCTTCTGGTGTTGACTAAACTTGTTTGAAAAGTTGCGCACTGAGTGGTCCACACCATCGGAATCATCCTTCAGGAGAATACCACCAGCTCTTGCATCACTGGCGTCTACTGCCAACTTAAAAAGCAATTCAAAAGACAACATGCAACAGAGAAAGGCGCATCGGATAAAAGTCCTTTAATGCTCTCAAATTTGAGTTGTTGGTCAGGTAACCAGGCAATTTTAACCTTGTGGGTCATTTCACCCAGGTAGGGGTCTGGACTTGGACAAGGCAATTGCTGCAGTTTGTTAGAATCATCACCTGTACCAGCAGTAAACTCCAGCTTTAGTAGAGAAGCTTACGCTGAGGATCAGTGTTGTTTTTGGCAGCCATCTTAGTTTTAGTTTTAGTCTTTTGGATGATTATGCTTATAAGTTTTAGTGACATTTAGTCATTTTTATATGTAATACTTTTAGTCCGGTTTCAGTTGACGAAAACTAAGAAAAGAGAAAGCAAGGAGGAGAGAGACTGTGTTCCAGGAAGTGGTGGATCTCAAACTCCTCTGGAAACACTGGCCAGCTGCCGCCAGTTCCAATCAGCACCAATTAGGAGCTCTGAAAAAAAACACAAACATGTTAGAGACCCAGGGGAAAGGCCTTGGGCCGTAACATCCCCCCCTTCAAAACAGGGTCCCCACCGGGACCCTGATCAACAGATATATAGTAGTTATACGAGACAAAAACACACACACACACACACACACACACATCCCTAAAGTATATCTCAGTCCTACTAATATAAAGCAAAAGAATCTCAAATTCCTCCTAATCCCATCCCAAGTCAGCAACTGGTGCCTTGAATTTGTTAGAAACATGCAAGGGAAAAACAAAACAAAAGCCTATTGGATTGGTGCCCTGGACAAAGCATCTGCGATGACATTATCCTTTCCTTTGATGTAACAAATATCCAAGGAGAAATTGCAGAAACAGAGACCATCTTACAAGTCTGGTTTGGGCAGTGAAAAGAGTTCAGGACAGTCCAAGGGTTATGATCTGTGTAAACAGTTAAAGGCACTGAACCCACATAGACTCCAAAATGTTTTAATGACCAAATGAGAGCAAGGGTCTCTTTTTCAATGACTGAATAATTTAGCTCGTGCCTATTAAATTTTATAGTATAGACACTGACAGGTCTTTCAAATCCAAATTCATCCCCTTGCAAAAGACCTCCCCCTGCACCAACGTGACTGCCGTCAACTTGGAGTTTAAACGGCTTACTTATATCAGGGGCATGACAGGAGAACTACACAGTATTTTCCTCACATTTTCAAAAGCCTGCTGACAGAGAGGGGACCAAATGTATTTCAGATTACTTTTCAGAAGGTTCATTAGTTCCTTTTTAGTTGTTGGTGCTGGATACTTTTCAATGGCCTCTACTTTTGCACTTACAGGACATACTTTGCCCTGACCCACCTGATGACCAAGATAACAGCTGCTTGAGCAAACTCACATTTGGCTAGATTTACTGTAAGATGTGCATTGGCCAGATGATCAAACAATATCTTGATTTGTTCCAGGTGAGAGGACCAAGTTTCGGAATACACAACGACGTCACCCAAATACACAACACACCACTCCAAACACCCAACAACCTTATTCATTAAATGTTAAAAAGTTGCCAGTGCATTCCTCAAACCAAAAGGCGTAACATTGTTTGAAAACAAACACTAGGTGTAGCAAAGGCAAAGATGTCACATGCCCTTTTAGACAAAGGAACCTGCCAATAGCCTTTCAGTACATCTTTTGAATTTACTTTTAAATGTCCAGCTTGGTCAATACAGTCATCCATTCAAGGCAGAGTGTATGAATCATGTATTGTTATGTCATTGACTTTTTTGAAATCAAAACAAAACCAAATTGTTTTGTCTGATTTTAGATCCAACAAAAACGGTGAAGTCCAGATTGAAAATGATGCCTGAGTAATGCCATTCTTTACCATATCGTCAATCTCAGCATCCAGACGATTGCGTTTTTCTAGAATAACTCTATAAAACCATTGCTTTATAGGTTGTGCATCACCTACCTCAATATTATGTTCAATCAGATGTGTTCAGGATGGAAGATCTGCAAATAAGTTAGGGTAAGTACTTATCAACTGAATCAAGTCAAGGCGCTGTGACTCTGGTAAAATAACTTAACAGTTTTCCAATTTCTTGAGTCTACTAGTTAGCATTTCTGAATCTCAAGCAGGCAACCCATCTTCATCCCATTCCTCTCCAGCAAATGTCACTGTGTTACCAACACACACAAGGGGAACTCCATCCACCAATGCATTCTGAGCTGCACAAGCATAATATGGTTTCAAAAGGTTGACATGAATCAGGCGCTGCTTCCTACACCGCTCCAGGGTAGCAATTAGATAATTTTCTTCCGACAGCTGTTTCACAACAGTATATGGAGCAGAGAACTTGGCCTGAAATGGTGAACTAACAATAGGAAGTAAGCAAGTACTTGATCACCTGAAAGAAAGACACAATGTTCAGCTTTCTTGTCATACAGGCATTTCATCTTTTCCTGCGCAGGTGATAACTTCTCTTTTGCCAACTGTGTGGCAATAAAAACTCTCTGCCGAAACCCATTAACATGATTCAACAGGTTTTGAGGTGGTTCAGCTTCCTTCCACTCACCCCGCAAAGCAGTGAAAGGACCATGCACAGTATGACCAATTACTAATTCATTCGGGCTAAAGCCTGTACTCTCATGTGACACCTCCCTTGCTGCAAGTAAGAATCAAGGTAGTCTATCCTCCCAGTCGGCATTCATTTGAACACAGTAAGCATGGAGTAAAGATTATAATGTCTGATGGAATTGTTCTAGCGCTCCTTGGCTCCGTGCATGATATGCTGTAGATTGATTGTGCCAAATGTGCAGTTGCTTCAAAACCTCTGCAAACAAATGTGAGGAGATATTAGAACCTTGGTCACTCTGAATGACTTTTGGTATCCCAAAAATATCAATAAACTGAGTCAGAGCTCGCACCACAGCTTTTGCAGTAAGTGTGTGCATTGGATATGCTGCTGGATGTCTGGTATTCTGACACATAACAGTCAAAAGGTACTTAGCACCTGAACACAAAGGGGGAAGACGACCCACACAATCAACGATCAAGTGCTCAAAAGGTTGACCAACAGCTGGAATAGGAAACAGTGGCGTCTGTTTTGTAGTTTGATTGGGTTTACCAGTCAACTGACAGGTGTGGCATGTTTTGATACAGGAAGAAACATCTTTTCTCATTCGAGGCCAAATAAAAATTCCTCAAATTGTAGTCATAGGTTTTCCTGACTCCCATGTGTCCGGACTTATCGTGAGATATATGCAAAACCAAGTCACACAATTTCAAAGGCACAACAAGTTGGTAAATTGGCTCCCCAATAACAGTGTCACCACACGGCAGCAAACTGAATTAGTCAAGTTAAACTTAGAAAGTGAGAAGTTAAATATGATGAAAGAAAGTAAACTGTCTGAGGGATCTTGTATGGTGGAGTTTAAATGTAAATCTTCTGATATTTTAAGCGACTTGCGCTTGGTGCCTGAGTTCAGTAAAAAGGATGCTGAAACATTTTTAACTTAGTTTGAAAGGGTTGCAGAGACAAGGGGCTGGTCTGATTCAGACCGGATAGTTTTGCTTCAGTGTGTTTTTGTTGGTCTCGTTATGCCAAGGTTAAAGCTGCAATACTGAAGGCAATTGAATTAGTCCCTGAAGCATACAGACAGAAGTTTAGGAACTGGAAAAAAGGTGATAAAACTTATGTAGATTTTGCAAGGGATTCATTTTAATCAGTGGTGTACTGCCTTTCAGGCGAAAACATTTGATGACCTCTGTAATTTAATGGTTCTGAAACAATTTAAGAACTCTGTTTCTGAACATATTGCAGTGCATATTAATGAACAGCAGGTGAAAACTGTATCAGAGGCTGCAGCATCGGCTGATGACTTTGTCTTGACACATAAAGACACATGGGAAGCGCACACAGATTTAATGAGTGCTGCTCAGTGGCGTTACACATGTTCTGGTGGTTCCTTTTAGAGTGCAGTAACCGTGATCTGGACAAAACTTGTAATTATTGTCACAAAAAAGGTAATTGAACGAAAGACTGCTATGTTGAGATTAGGAAACTAAAATGGCGCTCAGGTTAAACCAGCAGCATTTGCTGTATCATTTTCTTCAAGCGCTCCAATTAAAACCACAAAAGTGTTACCAGAAGGAAAACATGATTTAAGTGTCTATAAACCCTTCCTTATGAGAAGACAGGTTTCTTTAGTGGGGAGTGATGTTAAGGTGCCAGTCACAATCTTCAGATGCTGGTGCATATGATTAATTCATCCTGGAATCAGTTTTGCCTTTTCTAGATGAATCTGACAATGGATTATCTATTCCTGTGTTGGGTATGGGCATGTCTGTGTTTCATGTTCCAGTGGCCCTGATGAAAGTGAAAAATCACACCTTCGAAGGGTAATGAAAATAACCAACGAGATAAATTTGGAACCTGAAGAGAGAGAAAGAAGAGATGTCATCTTTTTGTTGGTGTAATGTCCATTTTTCTGTTTCACAGAGTGATCTGGTGCAGGAGCAAAGATCTGACCCTACATTGCAGGAGATGTTTCAGTCTGCTTTACCTGCTGAGGAGATGCAGAACCGTGTTCATGGATTCTTTGTTGAAAACAGGGTATTGTTAAGAAAGCGTGTGGTGTGGTTAGGAGCTCTGAAAAAAACAAACGTGTTGTGTCCAGCCATGGATTACAACATTTAAAGGCCAGTTTGATCTTTTCAGAATGAATTGCTGTTTGTGTATCCAGTATTAATTCACACAAGGGGGTAATTAAGGTACAAGTGTGGCTTGACTTTTTTTCTGAGGTCTACAGAAGCAAACTGTGTTCCAGAGAGTTCCCAGCAAAGACCCTGTATTGACAACGCTGAGGGGAGCTGTTTTCCCGGTCTGAAGGAAGGACAAAGGTACCGCAACACAGCACGCCGCACTGTGTGCAGTTCGGCCCGCCCTTCCCCACAGCTACGGAGGTTCGCTGCAAGCTAACCCTTTGTTTACCCACACGTGGATGTTTTCCTTAACGCCCTTAACATTCACGTAAGTGGTGTTGTTTGGACAGAGAAGATTAGTTTAGAATAAAATAATTTAAACAATGTTTGTTTCATGACATTTTGTTTTTGTCTTTGTTGAGAAACTCAGCTATCTTAGGGCTAGCAGATTAGCTGCTCAGCGCAGGTGTGCAGCTAATGTGTGCACCTTATGAGCCAGCTACAGATCATTTACCCAGAAAGGTTGTTAGTTTCCAATCTAGGAAATATTTCCCTAAATATTATTTCAACCTGAAAAGACACAAATGAGAGAAACACAGACATAGCGATAAGAGAAGTTTATTACATGATGTTTGTTTTCTTTGGCGCTCGGACCCCGATGAAGACATGGATGCTGATAATGACATGAGCTTGAATGAACATCTTAGGGTTAGAATTAGAGAAGTCTTCCCCCCGGGATCCTGATACTGGTGGTGGAGTGGAGGCTTGAGGAGATAAGGGAGTCGGAAGCAGCTTGAAGCCTGATGGTGGAGATCGGGTGGAGGAGGGTCGAAGCTCAGCTGAAGTGCAGGTGATTCTGCGTATGAAGGTCTTTTAAAGCAAAGCCTTGAGGTATCATTGGCTGAAGAGGAATGCGGACCAGAAGCTTATTTGTTGGAGCGGAGAACGTAGTGGAGTAGTTAGACAGAGCCGGAAGTAGAGTTGAGTCTTCCGAGTTGAATTTTCGTTTAAACTCCATTTTACTAAATGTGATAACTAACTAAACACCACTAAAGATCATTTACTCAGAAAGGTTGTTGGTCCTCATTCAGAATAATATTTTCTCAAATATTATTTTAACATCTCCTTAATAATATTTCCTTAAATATTATTTGTACTAGACAAAGCCAGCTAATGAAACACCTTTGAGAATTGGTCATCCAGAAGGTTGGTTTTATTCAGCAAATAATTCTTTAAAATGTTATTTTATTAAATAGTGTTTTATTTGATCTTGCATTGTGAATGTTTTTGAAAAGGTATATCAATTATTGCCTAAGTTGGTTCCAAGACTAACTTAACTTAATTTCCAGATTCTCCACGACAAGACACAAAACACAACCTCTGGATACAGATGTGCAGCAAACTTTCTGGACAGTGAGGTTAACTGTGATGTTAAATCAAGTCTCAAGCTTTTGCTTACACAGAAGAAACCAGACTGACATCTAAAATGATTGTTACTGGCATGGAGATATTATTGGAGTTATTAACTTTGACAAAAGTCTAAAATTGTATTCTCATGGAATGTCACAAGTTATAATGTTCTCTTAAATATAATCAGTGACATCTGACTTTAGAACCCCGATGTTTTGAGTCCTATTTTGACCAGTGACAGCTGATTTCACATTTAGTAAAATAATAGTTAAAGAAATATTACTTCCTAGATTGGAAACTTACAACCTTTCTGGGTAAATGATCCTCAGCTGATTCATAAAGTGGGCGAGCACGTGTTCTTAACCGGCTAAGGTGTAAATGGAGCATGGTACAGGTAAAAAACAAAACTAATTAACATATTACAGGTGGCCTGAATGAAGCTAATTGCAAACAGACAGGTGAAAACGAAATGTGGCTGGAGCAAAACATAAATTCAAGACTATAAACTAATCGGGAAAACATAACACACAGAACATGAACTAGAAGACAAGAAACGAAAGCACAGCCAGGAAAATAATAAACAGAAGCAAGATCCAAAGAGTAAACTGGAAATAAGAACTAGAACCCAAACAAAAACCCAAACAACCTCAAATCATGACAATTCTGAAAGTTCCAGAAAAGATCAAACTGGCCTTTAAATGTTGAAATCCATGGCAGGGGTCCCAACAGTCAAAACAACTCCAAAGGGATTTGAACCTTTTTAATTAAAATGTTCTGCATAGTCTGCATAGAAAAAAAATCCTAAACAAGAATATCGACCATTTCCAAGTGGTTTTATTGTTGTATAATCAATCCATCCATCCATCCATCCATCCATCCAGTCAGTGGATTTTATGGATAAATACTTTGACCTGGCAAAAGTTGTTCCATGATGATTTTTACCATGATACTTCTTATTGGACAACCCTTTGCAAATCCCATAAGAGGTCAATGAGAAGATAATAAACCTTAATGCACAGAGGCCGATGTAGCCCAGAGCACACTACTCCTGTGCTCTTAAAGGCTGAGAGTTGATCAGAAAATACACAGAAACATTGCTCAACCTGTATCTGGTGGCTTTTTAAAATACTGTGTTATTACAATATCTCTAATGTTCTCTTTTTTATGTGAATTAAATCTGATTTGTTTCTTATCATGGGCACAGACGTTACAGTGAATAGGACTTGCGTTGTCATTGAATTTCATGCCTGCTTTGAGATGAATCATTTTAGTTATAAACTGACCACTTCCTATACAGCTGTATGTGTACTGCTATATGGTTTTCTAACACTTTTGTCTATTGTCACAGTGTGTGGAAACCTTCTTGTTATAATTTCTGTAATCTACTTTAAACAGCTGCACACTCCGACCAACACTCATTCTGTCTTTGGCTGTGGCTGATATGCTGGTTGGGATGTCAATTTTTCCTCAGCATGCTTTTTTCTCCCAGTTAATGTATGTACAATGTAAGTTTATTTTTTCAATATAAGAGCCAGCTTTGATGTATGGTTTAGCACATGCTCTATTATGCACCTGTGTTGCATTTCTGTTGACAGGTATTACACAGTGTGTCAGCCTCTAACATATAGATCTAAAATCAACCCTCATCTTGTCATCATGATTTCTGTGAGCTGGGGGGTTTCTGTTTTTATTGCCATTAGTGTGGTGAAAACTAGATCAAACAATGATGAATGTGAGGACATGTGCTTTATTGATGTTATCATAGCAAACATTGTTGGACTTTTACCAGTATTTTACTTTCCAGTGCTCATAATGCTTTGCATCTACCTGAAGATCTTTGTTGTTGCACAGCGAAAGGCACGAAGCATCCAAACCAGGTCTGGAGCAGGTGCCAGTAAGATGGAAAGAAAAGCCACCAAAACTCTGGCTATTGATCTGGGAGCCTTTCTATTTTTTTGGGCTCTTTTCTCCCTTTTCCTAACTTTTCAACATTTAGGAGAAAACTCAGCACTAGTTCCTGTGATTGAAACAATCTCTTGGCTTGCAATTTCAAACTCTACAGTGAATCCATTTATCTATGCTTTCTGTTATAGCTGGTTCAGATCAGCTTTCAAAATAATTGTTTCTGGGAAAATCCTGATGGGAGATTTTGTCAACTTGAAGTTGCGCTGAAATTTTTGGAAGAAATGACAGAGATGTAAAAATATATAACAATAAAATTTTGTAGCTAGAGCTTTACCTTGGCTAACTTGAGTTATGTTGACGTGTATTAAACTTGTAAAAGCAACTGAAATAATCATCATTTTATTAGATGCTTTAAGGAATAGCCAAATAATAGTCTAAATGGGAGACAAAGTGTATTTTGTGTTCCACAGAGTCCTATTGTCTAGTCTTTTCACAGTAAATGTGAAGCTTCAAACGGAATGTCTTGAAACAATTGAAGATTTAATAAACTACATAAAAGATTCCTTAAAATCTGCTCTCTTTAAAGTTTTACAAATATAGTATAGCACTATTACAGCGAGGTAATGTGATGTTGCAGGTACACGTTGAAACATTTTTCATCTTCTCTAATAAAGAAAAAAAAAGTCATAATTAATCTAGAATCTGGATCCACATCAAATAACTGAACACAAATGTGTCAAAAATGTTTTTGTTAATGGAGTATTGGGTAGACAATGCTTTATGTAATACAGGACTGTTTTTTACTCTTACTATGTTCTGTTTAATGCATTACAGTAAGTCTAACTTACCTTTTGTATTTCTGTTATGTGCTCTGGGGACATTACTTTTTGCGTGCTTACTAAGTACGGCGTTTGTCTTCGCCAGCCTATAAATAGGCTGGACTTTGAGCGCTCTGTTTGTCCCTTTCTTTCTCTCGTTGCGTTCTCTCTTCCGCTGCTGGGGCGCGCCTCGCGTGTGTGCGCTCCCAGCTGGTTGTCAGTACTGCAGGCCGCAGCAGCATCTTGACATGCGGTAGCTTTTGTTGGTAGCTTTAGCCTTTTGTTCTGATTTTGGCCTGAGGGGACCGGTTGTCCTGTTTTCGTTTTTATTTTCTTTTGGGATTTGTTTTTTTCTTAGTTCAGTGTTGGCAGTGGCTTCGACCGCCCTGTATAGTGTTGGCCCGCTGCCGCACCTGTTGATTCTGTTTGGCCCGCCCATCAGGTCCATCTTTCTGTTTGTACTTTTGAGTTTGTTTGTGGACATGGGTAGGTATGGGTTCTAAGTTTGTCGCTTTTTCTTTTTTAGGAAACAGCAGTTAAAAGTTCCAGTCTTTCTGTGATTTCAGGAAAATCAAAAGAAGAAACAAGGTGATCAATAAACAGAATGTTTGAATCCGTATTTTGTCTCCATGTCCTCATTAAATATGTTGTGACCTTTTTTTTGGACCGTAACAATTTGTATGTAGCATGTGTTTTTTAGTACGAGTAGAAATACAGTGCCTTGAAAAAGTATTGACATCTCCCCCCTCTACACTTGGCTTTTCATCTATTTTGTTACATTCCAACCTGTAATTTAAATATTTTTAATCTAATTGTATGTGATGGATGCACAAAATAGTCTAGGTTGGTGGAGTAAAATCAGAAATATATACATAGAACAATAATTAAAGAAAAAGAAAAAACTGAAAATTTTTCTGGTGCAACCAGAATCTAAGCGTCACATGTTCTGTCAGTAAGCTAAAGGTCTCACACTATTAAGATCAAGGAGCTCTCCAAAAATGTCAAGGACAATGTTGTTTAGAAGTACAAGTTCTCAACTCCAATTATTTTTACTTCTGCCTTCCTCCCTCCCTGTTGGATGGAGTAAGGGGGAGTCAGGTTTAGCCTAAACCGACTCAGTTATGGTTGAAGTGCAAACACACCCTCCATTTCTGCTACCTGTGTGACCCCTTTTCTTTTCCAATGGTTATATTTTTAGTATTACAATGGACACCAGTGGGCTCTACATGGACACACTTTATCAGTGTATTATTTCACTTAGTACCCCTACACATAGCCCATTCTCAAATGGCCAAACTCTAACACTCAGTACTTTATTCTAACCTCACCAACACCCCACACCATTCCAAACCCTTTGTGAAGTGCCTTGAGATGAGTTGTGTTGTGAATTGGCGCTGCATAAATAAACTGAATTGAATGAGGGGCAACTGAGCCTGGGGCCTAAGTGTGTTTAGTGTTTCGCAAATCAGTGTGTATTGTTTTGCAATAACTGGTCTAACTTTATGTTTATAGTGGTAAGAATCTGGTCCAATGTTTTGCTCTGTAAACTGTAAAGCCTGGAGATAAAGACAAAAAAAACAGCATTTTTCTTCAAGGAGCAAACTTAAAAGAGCAAATCAGAGAGCCGAAGGAGTAAGTAAATGACAAGAAGAAAGAAAACAAAGAACAAAAAAATAGATGGTTGTCATTCCCCTTTCTGTAAATTCCAGCACAGACCCCAAAGACAGCTTCCAAATGAATCAAGCTCCTTACCAAAATCAATCTTTTAGGGGAATAGGGGAGGAGGAGGAATGAGAGGGGGAAGAGGGAGACCACAACTGCCCATGAATCTGATTTTCTGTTGGCACTGTGGACAGGCAGGACACCATTGTAGAGATTGCCCAAATGGCCAGGGGTATGGTTTTAATTATTCTAGATCCCTAAATAGGGAATATTTGTAATCACAGGATTTCCAACAAATTCCAGAGTATCCACAAAACTCACTACTGCCACCCAAAACGTGTCAACAACCCCATTACAGAGCTCCAGGGCATTTGCCTCAAAATCCTCAACCTAGCCAGGGTCCACCAATACATGCAGCACCAAATCAGAGGCAAATGCCACAGCAGTAGGACTTCCGTGGTTCTACTACAGGGGAAACTCTGTTACACTCTAAAAAGAGTATTTAGGCAGTAGCTCTTGTTTGGGACTTATTTACATTAATCTTACTTAAATCCTTTGATTTAGTAATGACTTACTTATTTTAATGGTTAATATTTTAAAGTTAAATGTAGCTTTAGTATCCTAGGTTTGACGTCATGACTTAAACTTTGTCCCTGAGGCTGAGACAGACCCCACAGTATCGGCACCAGCCGCATGTGTATAAAGCGACAAACACTGTATTTGGTGTCTGTATTTAGATATTATATTCTGATGCGACTAGCTTATTCATAGAACTGTCTTCGAGTTACAGTAGAAAAGCGCAAGACTGCACCAATGCCTGGTAGCGGCTCATGTGTTGCAGTGGCCACCAGACTTGACTTTATATAAAGACATGCTACAACGTGGATACGGCAGTGGTTTTATAAGGGTCAGCTTTACTGGACGTTGATGTGTGGGGGATCTTTATAGCTAATTTAATCTGATGCAACTCCACTGTGCCTATTAGTGTGAGCTGCTGCTGCTGGAGCCAGTGAAGCTGTCTCTCAGGTACTGTCTACATATGATATGATGTAAAAAATGCATTAAAGCGGGCATTTTGCTTAAAAAAAATGGAAGCATTTCTATTTAAAATCTTACCCTCACTGGGTGCGGTGCTGGTGCTGCAGGGGGTTAAGCGTGTAACCCATGAAAGGAGGCCTTAATCCTTGACCCAGGCTGTCATGGGATCAAATCCTGGCCCATCAACGTTTCCTAACCCTATTAAAATTGTATTTCTGGCAGGGATCCAAGCTAATCTACTGGCTACTCAGAAGGCAACCATGACAAAAGCAACGTTGCCAGATCCTGCGAGAGAAACAAGCAACCAGCTCCTTGAAGACAAGCTCAAAACAAGTTCAATGGGCAACCACCACACTATGTGAAACAGAGGGCAATTATATACAGTATACAGTAAATGTATACAATTATTATGGCATAAGCAACAGGAAAATTATGCTAAACACTTTAACCATGAAAATTTTGAATAACTTAAATTCTTTGAGTAACTTGTACTTTTAAACAGAAAAGTGCACTTTGCATACATAACAGCAAAGTGACAGTAAACATAGTCAATAAAAAACTTTCTTTAAACTGTTTAAAAAAAAGCCACACGAGCCAATTCAAACAGGCTCAGTGTAAAACCGTCTTCGTTCGTAGTCAGAAATCACATATGTAAAAATTAGCATAAAGCCTGGCACAGATGCATTTACCTGGAGTACAATACATCATTGCTATTTTCCCCACTTACTGCAACTCATTCTCCCGCTGTCACTCTGAGCTCTGGAATGTATGTGTTTAGGGTCTATGGTCAACTCGGGCAGGCGGCGCGATAACCAGGAAACAGGGCCTAGGAATAGACAAACTACCTACCACTCGTGTTTTGCTTTATTGTGGGGAGCTCAGAGATAATCAAGGGGTTTCGCTTGGAAAGAAAGTCAAGCCCAAATAAGCAACTTCACATTTAAAAGAATGCAACCCGCGACTCACGAGATATGCAAACGACTTTAGAAAAAAAAAAAAAGCCTAAAGTCGTTATAACAAGCGGACTTGGCAACACTGGACAAAAGTCAATTTTTCATAATGTAAACCAAGTTGGACCCCAATGATCATACATGAACCATAATTTATAGTTGCAAAACATCACTGGTAACAACCAGTCTGAATAAAAATCGGTTGAACAAGGTTTTGCATTCTTTGTGGTTAAGAAAATGTCACATAGTTATATGTCGTTTAAACATCCATGTCAAGTTTCGTTATGAGGTTTGAGCTGTTTGATGTCTTGACATAACCATTAAAAATCTTCCAAAATCTAGAATGATGTTGACAAAAACAATAAGTATTCATAAATACTCACAACCCCACTTAAAGAGAAAAGCAATGTTGGGACCCAAGCCATGGGTTACAACATTGAAGGCCAGTAAGGACTTTTCTGGAACTTTCAAAATAAAGCGCATTACTTCCAGCACAGCCAGGAACAGGAGTAACAGCGGACTTCCCGTTCTGCCAGAATGATGGAATCACACTCTGTTATGAATTCAGCAGACGAGGAGAGGCAGAAGGTTGTTGCTGATCTCATCTGTTTGTCTCCAGATGAGTGAAATCCTTTAAATCAATTTAACCTTGCTGCATGTGATAAAAAGATTCAAGAATTACTTGACCTAATTGAAAATCCAACTAGAGAGATTTGGATTTCAGATGTTGGTAGGTTTACCTTGTTGTATCAGCAGAAATCACAACTGGAAATTAAAAGATATTTCCAGTTAAACACTGCCCATCGAATGACCCATCAAAGAGAGAATGCTGTGAAGCTTGAACTCTCAGAAGCTGAGGAGAGGATGGAGAAAGCTGAAGCAAAGTTAGAGGACCTGAAGGCAGATGAGCTCAGGAAAGTTGCATCCCAAAAGGGGGAACAGACCCCCACCTCTCAGGTACCTGATTTGCATTTTCACTAACAGCAACTGCAGCAGCCACAGCAGGAGCAGACTCAGACGACAGGCATCCAGTGCCTACAGAGTCTCCCTTTCCTAAACTTAGTCCAAGTTTTTAACTTACTTCCGAAGACCCTAATAAAAGCGTTGGAAGTCAGATGGTCTCCAGTGGTGTCCTGCCACCTCACATTGCAATGAACAACCACCAAGATGACAGAGTGCTGGACTCAGCATGTGCAAGTGGTCCAACTGGGTGGAAGGAGCAGCCTTCCAACCTGATCTGCACCCCTCTTCCTTCTAACTCTGTGTCGACCCCTAGGGGCCAGGAGAGACGCACATGGTTCTCAGGTGACTCAATCCAACCTGACCCACCACCACATGCATGAGTCCATTCATTAAAAAGCTCTCATTTAAGAAAACTCGTTTCCTTCCCCAGAGGTTAGAACATGATCTTCCACCATTTTATGAACCTACCCAGCTTGACTTCTCAGATGGACATGGTCCACCTTGGGAGCATGGTGTCCGTTTTAAGCAACATCAGTAGCCCCTTCAGTTTGCTAATCATTTTGGAGTTGGAGTTGAAGATGCCATCATACACCTGCTTCAACAAACCCACTCTCATCTGGACAATGCCAGGAGCCCTTTAATGATCGTGTTCTTTGATTTCTCCAGTGCATTTAATACAATTCAACCTGATTTGCTTTGTCAGAAACGCCATAAGACTCACGCGGAGGCCTCAACAATCTCCTGGATCAAAGACTACCTGACAAACAGACCACAGATTGTGAGACTGAAGGGTTGTGTGTCTAACCAGGTAGTTAGCAGCACAGGAGCACCACAGGGGACTGTACTCTCATCATTCCTTTTCACTATGTACATCTCAGACTTCCAGTAAAAGACAGACTCCTGTTGTCCGCAGAAATACTTGGATGAATCTGCAGTTGTGGGGTGGATCAGAGATGGACAAGAAGATTTGTACAGGAAGGTGGTGGACCACTTTGTGGCATGGTATGGAAACAACCATCTCATCTTGAACGTGACTAAAACAAAGGAGATGATTGTAGATTTTAAGAGAAACAGGAATAAGTCAAAAACTATTTCCATCATGGGAGAAGAGGTGGAGGTGGTGGAGGAGTATAAATACATCGGTGTTCACCTGGACAACAGACTGGAGTTGAGATGCAACTGTGAAGCCGTCTACAAGAAGGGACAGAGCAGACGGTACTTCTTGAGGAAGCTTTGGTCCTTCGGTGTTTGCAGCAAAATGCTGCATATCTGCTATAAGTCTGTTGTGGAGAGTGTGATCTCTCCTGCCATCATCTGATTCTGACGATAAGCTATAAGCTTCTTTTGTTTGCCCCAAATGCTAACAGCTCAGACCACGTGCTTGCCTATTTAGTCAGCTAAAGATCATTTACTCAGAAAGGTTGTTAGTTTTCAATCTAGGAAATAACATTTCCCTAAATATTATTTTTATTAATAAAGGCAGCTAATTAAACACCATTAAGCCCCATTTCCCCAGAAGGATTTGGTTCTTATTCAAAATATTTCCTTAAATATTATTTTACTATTTCCTTGATAATATTTCTTTAAATATTATTTAATAAATAAAGGCAGCTAATTAAACACCGTTGAGAATTGGTCATCCAGAAGATTTTTTTTATTCAGCAAATTATTCTTTAAAATATTATTTTATTAAAATAATGTTTTATCTGATCTTGCATTGTGAATGGTTGTTTGAAGGTATACCAATGCCAGAGTTTGGCTCATCCCTTTCAATTTTGTCCTAATGCCCCCGCCTTATTGGGCTGGTATTCACAGAACAACCCGTAACAGACCGAAATAGTATTTAATAAAATATAAAAGTATTAATATTAAATAATATATTCTTATTCATAATCATAACAGAAATATCCCTTGTGAAGTTTCAGGAGAAGGGCTGCATGGTGGCATAGTTGGTAGCACTGTTGCCTTGCAGCAAGAAATTCATGGGTTTGACTCCCGGCTCCCGAGCTTGCATGTTCTCTCCGGGTACTCTGGCTTCTTCCAGTCCAAAAACATGACTTTTAGGTTAATTGATCTCTCGAATAGCCCTTAGGTGTGAATGGTTGTGTGTTTTTGTGTTGCCCTGCGATGGACTAGCGACCTGGTTGCCTGTAGACCGTAGAGGTAGGTACCAGGTCACCCACGACCCTGTACAGAAGAAGCAACTAAAAATGGATGGAAGTTTCAAAAGAAATGTAAAACTGTTCATGAATTTGTGACGTTTTCACCATAAAATTTCAAATGTTTCTTTTAGGCAATGGAGAATTCTTTTTTTAGCTAACTTGAATTTCTGATTACCATGAAAGTATTTTAAGTCTATTAGAAAAACTAAAATAACATGCTAAAACACATATTTAAGATGATTTACATTCAAGTTGTATTTTAATATAGTAGGAGTGAATGTACTTTTGGATAATTCTGTTTTTGTTTTTGAAACAACTAAATATTTTGAGTTGAGTTTCCATAAAATTCAAAGTCAAAGGTTGTTGAATTCTTTATTTGAAAGAAACCAAAAGATTTAAGTAAGTCTAACTTAAATCTTTACATTGAACAAACTTAATAAATTAACTTGGATAAACTTAGTTCAATTACTTTGTTATCAATTGAAGCAATTAATTTAAGTTGGATCAACCGTCTTTTTAGAGTGTAGAGAAATTCCCTGCTCTAGTGTTAGATACAATAATCGTCTTTATCCGTTTATGGTGGACACTGGCTCCAGGTATAGTACTCAAAATGTAGATCTTCCAACTTCTCCAAAATTTACTGAGTTAATGGGATTTTCCGGAGAAAAACAAACAAGTCATTTTTCCACACCAGTTAAATGCCAAATTGTCCTTGATGAAAATTATTTAATTTTCATGCATGAGTTCCTTATCCAGAAACAATGTCCCTGAAATCTTTTAGCCAGAGGTCTAATAGCCACTATACATGCAACTGTAGTTTGTGCCCACAACTATATGTGATCTTCCCAAATGGTAAAATAATAAGATCCAAATCACACTGCTTCTATCATTTCAAGAAGATAATGCTTATGTGTGGTGGGTAAGAGTAGTATACACTGAACAAAATGCAAGTGAAATAACAAATAGACAATAGCTAAGAGCTACTGTGATTGTCCATGGTATGAGCATAAGGGAGGCCGGACAAAGAGCATAACCGAACATCAGTAGATTCACTGCGTCCACCATAATCCGAAGATTTAGAGAAGAGAACAGGTAATTACCTTTTTGATTTTATATTACATACATTATAGTATGTAAATGTTGACAGCAAGAGACCCCACACAAGAGACTCGGTTGCTGATATGGTCTGTGAGAACAACCCCAATTAAACTGTGTGAAATTCAGCAGATCATTGAGGACCATGGACATTTTGAGGGTATCAACAGCATCTGCCTCTCTGGCGTTGATCATGTCCTCAAGCGCAACAAAGTGTGCATGAAACAGCTGTACAAAGTGCCCTCTGATGGTAACTCAGACAGAGTCAAAGAGAAAACATTCCAGTATGTACAGGTTGATATCCAGACACATTCAGTGTAAGTCACAACTCACTGTTATGGCCTAAATGACTTTTTCTGTATCGCCTACAAAACTATATCTATTTCTACAGAGAGTCTTTCAACTGTATGCAATGGAAAGACCCCATGAATACATCTGCATGGATGATGCTAGGTTTAATCTCAGCAAAAGGAGAGGTTATAGCGTGATTGGCCAATGAGCCATTGTTAGTGTCCTGGGCAGCATGGTGGCAATGTCACATTGAGTGCTGCCATCAGCAATCATGGGGTTGTCCACCATCATGCCAACCAGGGGTCCAACAATACCCACCAGCTCCTCATTTTCCTCAATCACATGCGAGATGCTCTGTTAGGGCAGCAGGTTGAACATCCCCATCTATGTTGTTCTTTGGTACAATGTGAGTTTTCAGAGTCCTCCAGGTTAGAGTTTGGTTCAATATGAACCAAGGTTCAATCAATCTTTGCCTTCCTTTCCTGAACCCTAATGCAGAATTCTTCTCCTCATGGCGATGGAATATATATAAACACCAACCTCACACCAGGGTAAATCTCCTGTAGTCTGGCCTGTGGTGACATAGATGTGAGGCATGCGAAGCCTGGATACGGCATGCCAGGGTTTTTTTTTCCTGTCGCCTGGCCAGATGAAAAGTGACCTGTGAGGTAGATGAAGTCCTCTGGCCTGACCCAGTAAGAAGAAATAATGCTGTGGCTGAGTAATGCACTTCTCATTTTTATATTTTTGTACTTTATTTTTATGTAGGCATTCCATATACAATTGCTAAATGCACAGAATTTCTGTTTTTGTACTTTTTTTCCCCTTTTTATATCTACAAGTGCTAAATACACCGTTTTTTTGTTTTGCAACATGCTTTTAGCCTACAGTGAACAATAAACATATATCTCTACAACTTAATGTCCTGAGCATTGTATTTTAAAATTTTCTATGTAGTGTTTAGAGACTGCTCAGTAGTGTTTTTAATTTTAATTGAATCGGGGCACGATTTGACAGCATTGTTCAGTTTTGAGCACAGATTGAACTGTTTTGAGGTGAAGGAAAGCTGAAAAAAGGCTGAAAAAGGCCTGGGAGATAACAAGGAACACAGTATGCAAAAAAAATGAAACACAAACCCTAAATCTGGTGGGCAAAATGTATGGGGAAAATTTACCATCAAAATCCAGAGCACATATATTTCCAATTTAAGAGCAGGATTTCATTCTGCTTGTTCTCAAACTTGTAATGCTTGCACTTAAAACTTCAGATTTCTTTCAAATATATTCTGTTCTCCCTCAAATCTTGTTTCCGTGCTCAGATTTGATGCTCCTTGAACAGATATTTTCTTCTCCCGCTTGACGACTCCTCCCGTGCAAACTTGCTCTCTGCACGGATCAAAAATGCACTCGCAAACCTGTCATCTCTGTTTGTGGATTTTTTTTGCTCTCGCTGGGATTGGGGCGGTACCATCACCTAGCCAAAGGAAAAACAGTGTACAACGGCCACAGCCATTGGTGGGGTGCGCTTGTTTTTCTTCTAGTAGGTGTGCTTGCGTGGCTGCAGTAGATTGCTACATTTCCTCTTTCAGCGCTGCCAACTGCAAGTTGGAAACTGCCACAGACCAGTCATCAAGCTAACAGTGAAGCTGCTGTCTGGATCTGGAATGATTGTTGTTTTCTATCTCAGAAACACCAACTGATAGAAGCTGCATCTGAATATTTTGTTTCTAAAAAAAGGTTTTATAGAATAATTAAAGTGCTATTTTTGACAGCAATGAATGTCACTACTCTTTAATGTGTGAATCTGCTTATCTGGAGGACAACAGCAGCTAATTCCCTGCCCTTCTCTGTGCCGTGACTTTCATTTCATTCAAAACATATAGTTTTTGAACTTATTATAGAAAATTGAATAATAGTCAATAAGATATAGTTTAAACTTCAAACCAAATATTTTAAAGATACTAGCAGACCCCCTTTTAAAATAAAGCTAACTGAGACAGATTTTTTTAATGCAGTTTATTGTAAAATGTGCTGAGTAGAGATATAATTCAAGGTAGCTGGTTGGCTAATCAGTGTCATATTGGTAAATAACTTGTCAAATGCATTTAGCATATATTATATACATTTGTCAGGAAATTGCAGGATTTACCATTATTCTTTTTATTATTGGAAGATACAATTTGTCATACAAGTCTCATCTGGGATTCCTTGAAGTAAAATGCTGTTTTTTGTCTTTATCTCCAGGCTTTACAGTTTACAGAGCAAAACATTGGACCAGATTCTTACCACTATAAACATAAAGTTAGACCAGTTATTGCAAAACAGTACACACTGATTTGCGAAACACTAAACACACTTAGGCCCCAGGCTCAATTGCCCCTCATTCCATTCATTTTATTTATGTAGTGCCAATTCACAACACATGTCGTCTCAAGGCACTTCACAAAGGGTTTGGAATGGTATAGGGTTGTTGGGGAGGTTAGATTAAACTACTGAGTGTTAGAGTTTGGCCATTTTAGAATGGGCTATGTGTAGGAGTACTAAGTAAAATAATACACTGATAAAGTGTGTCCATGTAGAGCCCATGTAAAACCACAAAGATTGGGGGTACCTCTCTCTGTCAGACTGATTATAACCATTGGAAAAGAGAAGGGGTCGCACAGGTAGCAGAAATGGAGGGAGTGTTTGCACCTCAACCATAACTGAGCTGGTTTAGGCAAAACCTGACTGCCCCTTACTCCATCCAACAGGGAGGGAGAAGGACAGAGGTAAGAATAATTGGAGAGTGTTGTTTCCTGTTGCATTGTGTGAAAGGTGGGTAATTTTAAAATGGGCTAAGTCAATTCAATAGAATCATAGAGATTTCAAGTCAGGCACATGCAATCCAATTAATCCTAACCATTGAACAGTGCAGTCAGATTCAGTCATTTATTCAAATTGGATAAAAAGTTTTTCTATCTAAGGGAAACCCAGCAGATTGCATCCAGTCAGTGACTTGTAGCAGTCACTCCTCCTGCATGAGCATGTAGCGACAGTGCTCTCTTTCATACTCTAGACTTGAAAACTGGCTTAGACTTCATCTGCTTAGCTGTATTTCTCTCCTATATGAAGCCTCTAAAGGAACTATGACCCATAATGTTTTACTTTTCCTTCCCATAGAAAGTACTCCTGGATCAGTGCTTCTGTGTTCTTTTTGTGTCTCTGCTCTGTTCTCTCAAACCCCCAGTCGGTCCTGGCAGATGGCCGCTCACACTGTGCCTGGTTCTGCTGGAGGTTTCTTTCTGTTAAAAAGGGAGTTTTTCCTCTTCACTGTTGCTACATGCATGCTCAGTATGAGGGATTGCTAGTCAATGCCAGCAACTGTCCACTATCTCTACATGCTCATCCAGGAGGAGTGAATGCTGCAAGTCACTGACTGGATGTAATCTGCTGGGTTTCCTTAGATAGAAAAACTCTTAACCAATTTGAACAATAAAATTAATCTGACTCCACCATTTGATAGTTAGGATTAATTGGAATGTATGTACCCTTCTTTAAATCTGTATGATTCGATTGAATTGACTTTGTAAAGTGCCTTAAGACGACATGTGTTGTGAATTAGCAGCATATAAACATTATAAAAAGGAATTTTACAACACCTATAGTTTTATACACGTCCTAATCCTGCAGGGGAAAATCTGCAAACCCTCAATATTTTCACCGGGGTTGTTCAGATATAATTCACCCAGAATGAATTCTACTTACTCTTACACACTTCAGTAGTTTTTTAGGAGTGTTATATATATACAGTACTGTACAAAAGTTTTAGGCAGGTGTGAAAAAATGCTGTAGACAGAAATATAAATGATTGTTTATCTTTATCAATTTACAAAATGCAAAGTGAGCAAACCCAAACATACAGCCAAAGTCATTAAGAACTGCAGTCAGCGGCCACTTTATTAGGTACACCTTGCTAGTACCAGGTTGGACACTCTTTGCCTTCAGAACTGCCTTAATCCTTTGTGGCATAGATTCAACAAGGTACTGGAAACATTCCTCAGAGAGTTTGGTCCATATTGACATGATAGCATCACACAGATGCTGCAGATTTGTCGGCTGCACATCCATGATGCGAATCTCCCATTCCACCACATCCCAAAGGTGCTTTATTGGATTGAGATCTGGTGACTGTGGAGGCCATTTGAGTACAGTGAACTCATTGTCATGTTCAAGAAACCAGTCTGAGATGAATTGTGCTTTATGACATGGCGTGTTATCCTGCTGGAAGTAACCATCAGAAGATGGGTACACAGTGGTCATAAAGGGATGGACATGGTCAGCAACAATACTCAGGTAGGCTGTGGCGTTAACACGATGGTCAATTGGTACTAAGGGGCCCAAAGTGTGCCAAGAAAATATCCTCCACACCATTACACCACCACCACCAGCCTGAACCGTTGATACAAGGCAGGATGGATCCATGCTTTCATGTTGTTGATGCCAAATTCTGACCCTACCATCCAAATGTCGCAGCAGAAATCGAGACTCATCAGACCAGGGAACGTTTTTCTAATCTTCTACTGTCCAATTTTGGTGAGCCTGTGCGAATTGTAGCCTCAGTTTCCTGTTCTTAGCTGACAGGAATGGCATCCGGTGTGATCTTCTGCTGCTGCAGCCCATCTGCCTCAAGCCCATGCCTTGGTTGTAACGAGTGGTTATTTGAGTTACTGTTCAATTCAATTCAGTTTATTTATATAGTGCCAATTCACAACACATGTTGTCTTAAGGCACTTCACAAAAGTCAGGTACATACATTCCAATTAATCCTAATCATTGAACAGTACAGTCAGATTCAGTTATTTATTGAAATTGGATAAAAAGATTTTCTATCTAAGGGAAACCCAGCGGATGAGCATGTAGAGACAGTGGACAGTCACTGGCGTTGACTTTGCAGCAATCCCTCATACTGAGCATGCATGTAGCGACAGTGGAGAGGAAAAACTCCCTTTTAACAGGAAGAAACCTCCAGCAGAACCAGGCTCAGTGTGAGCGGCCATCTGCCACGACCGACTGGGGGTTAGAGAGAACAGAGCAGAGGCACAAAGAGAACAAAGAAGCACTGATCCAGGAGTACTTTTATATGGGAAGGAAAAGTAAATGTTAATGGATGTAGCTCCTTTAGTCGTTTCACCTAGAAAGAAAGAACAGATAAACTTTGAGCCAGTTTTCAAGGTTAGAGTCTGAAAGAGAGCACATATAATTAGTTACAGTCAGTAGGAAAGAGACAGGGTTAAACACTGAAAGACATGGCCAAGTGTATCATCAGTAGAAGGTGAGCATTAAGTTGTTGCCCGCAGAAGCTTGGACGATGCCCCCCTCCATGAAGTTGTCACAGATAGACACAGAGTCAGGCCAGGTGTAGCTTCCGGACAAGAAAAGAGAGAGAACATAAAGTTAAAACCTGAAATAACAGCAAATAATGCAAAATTGGAGAGTAGCATGAGAATGTAGCGAAGAGAGTGAAAGTGGTCATTATCCATCCATCATTCAGGCCATGGAAGAGGCTTGTGACCAAATCGACGCCGCAGCTGTGCAAGGATGGATCTGTCATTCAACACGGTTCTTCCCACATTGTCTTGCCAATAAGGATATTGCCTGTGATGTTGATGAGTCTCTGGCCAGATCCAGCCTGCGAAGAGTTGTGAGTTTTCAGTTCATTCATTTTTTAGATTTCTTTTGGTTTTCTTTTACTTTACGGTACTTTTCACTTGCAATGGTAGAACAGTATTTTAGTATTTGTCTATTTTCTTGGCTTACAGTGTTGGAACATATTTTGTTGTGATTGTCTATATTGACTGAATTTAGTGATATGAAGAGAAATAAATCATATTTCAATAGTCTGCCGCATTGATCTTGTGTTGTGTTTGGTGAATTTGCCATGTTTTATACTTGCACATGTTTTATACTTGCCCTGTGTATTTCGCTCACAGTAATCTAATCACTGAGAGGTAAATTTGCTTAAAGTGTTTTAATTAAATTCAATTCAAATTCGAAAATACTTTATTCATTCCAAAGGGAAATTATTGATGTAGCTCATATTATACAGATTTCTTCAAAAAGCTGTTGTAGATACTGATGGCTGTGGGCAGGAGGATCTCCTGTAGTGGTCTGTCTTACAGCAGATCCGAAAGACCTAAGCTTCCTCAAGAAGTACAGTCTGCTCTGTCCCTTCTTGTAGATGGCTTTACAGTTGCATCTCCAGCCCAGTCTGTTGTCCAGGTGAACACTGAGGTATTTATACTCCTCCACCACCTCGCCTTCTTCTCCCATGATGGAAATAGTGTTTGACCTATTCCTGTTTCTCTTAAAATCTATAATCAGCTCCTTTGTTTTATTTATGTTCAAGATGAGATGATTTTCTCCACACCATGCCACAAAGCGGTCCACCAGCTCTCTGTACTCAGTTTCTTGTCCATCTCTGATCCACTCCAACGACTGTAGAATCATCCGAGTATTTCTGCAGATGACACGAGTCTGTCTTGTACTAAAAGTCTGAGGTGTACAGAGTGAAAAGGAATTGTGAGAGTGCAGTCCCCTGAGTTGTTCCTGTGCTGCTGACTACCTGGTTAGCAGGGTTGGAAACGTTACTTTAAAAAGTTACTAGTTATAGTTACAAGTTACCGCACTATCAAAGTAACAATTCAGTTACCTTTTACCATCTAAAATGATGTTACAAGTTGTTGACCAGCAAAATCAAGCCTTTTCTGTTTGCACGGTGTAGGATGGTCGGAGCTCACGCTGGCCGCAGCAGGGCTCGGTTTGTTAGCCACAAGTGTTGTGGAAGGGTGAGACGATTAGGGTGACCAGATATAAAAAAATCGAATGCGGGACAAGAGGAATGTTTATGATGGACATTATGGGACACATTACCAACACTACGATGACGTCATAATTTTTTATTTAACTAAGATCTCACATGAAATAGCGCAAGTTTGAAAAAAAAAAAAAAAACAATTTTACAAGCTTTTTAAGTTTAACACCGGTCATCTCGGCTGCTGTTACCTTGTCTGTCTGGCGGTCATCTCTGGGTTTGAGTAAAAAGGAGTCCTTAGATCAGCAGGTGGATTTTCAGCTGTGCATTTCTTGTGTGACTCACCTTCACATTGTGCTCCCCTCCATGTGAAATTAATAATAACTTTGGCAAACATCATAACAATCCCTTTTCTTTTCCATGAGATACTTTCCATTATATTTTGTATAGCCTACTAATGTAAGCAAGAAAATCCTTTTCTTGTTTTCTTGTTTAACATTATATTTTTCACAGTACTGCTGATGATGTCCAGATGCTGTAACAGAGTTTAACCTACTTTATCCTGGTGGTGGCCTTCACTTCTGAAATGGAGCAGATTTACTTCCCTACAAAAATTTAGACAGGTTAAGAATCTGCTGCACTAGTTTTTCTGGGTTTTAGTTATTGTTTTAGCTTTAGACCAGACAGTTTAAAAATAAAAATCACATCATCATTCTCCATTTTCTGTGTTAGCATTGCTAACATTCAGAAATTTTACCGTGCTAATGTTTTGGAGAAGGAAGCTTGAACATTTTCACCAGTATCCCTGTCTGCCAGGTTACTATATGTCCTTTACCTGAAAAATTCAACTATCATCCAGTTCTTTGATCAAGAAACTCATTACAGCAGATATCCTAATAATATCAAACTTTTTTTTTTAATAAAGTCTTGGATTTTTTTACTCATGTTG
The DNA here is from genome assembly GCA_036173005.1 of Crenichthys baileyi. Taxonomy (NCBI): domain Eukaryota; kingdom Metazoa; phylum Chordata; class Actinopteri; order Cyprinodontiformes; family Goodeidae; genus Crenichthys; species Crenichthys baileyi. The sequence continues at coordinate 131,549 of JAHHUM010000730.1, read as the reverse complement.
GCACAGTTCAAGTTATTTCTAAAAAACTTTGCTAGCTGTAAAAAACACTAATAATTCTTGACTATTCTTGCAAATTCGACTTTAAAGCACCACACAGCTAAGGTGGAGTATGTATACCATTAATGTCTGTTGATGCAGATTCCACATGTACCATGTATTGGAAGCACTTTGTTGTCATCTAGTGGTGTGTTACTTAGCCCTGGTCTTCAAGGCACACTGCCCTGTATGTTTTAGATGTTTCCCTGTTTCAGTTCACCTGATTATCTGTTATGATTTAGGGTTGTTTGGTTTTTGGTTTCTGTTTTTTTCTTTGTTTTTCACAGTTTAGGTTTTGAATAGCTGATTATTATTATTTTCATTGTTATTCTTGTTGAATCATGTTTCTGTTTGTTTTTCTGGTCATGCTTAGTTTTGTCGTCTTATTCATGTTTTGGTTTTAGGATCTGGTTATGCTTTTGTTTCATCGTCTTGTTCATGTTTTAGGATCTGGTTATGCTTTGGCTTCATGTTTTTCTAGTTTCTGTTAGTTTGTGTTCAAGGGTCTGTTTTGCTCCAGCCACGTTTTGTTCTGTCAATTATGTTTATTCGGATCACCTGCACCTATTAATCTGTCATCTTGTTTCACCTGGTCACGCTCCATAAATACACACCTGTTCAGTTAGACATCACGGAATCATTTTCACAAACGAAGTCTTGTTTTCTGCTCATGACTTGACTTTCTCGCCTGCCCGTTGGGTTTTTGTTCCTACCTCCTGATGTGAGTGAGTTTTTGTTTAATAAAACTTTTTTTACTTACCGACATGCTGCCTTCTAGTCTGCATTCTGGGGTCCTATTTCTCGCAAGTCGTGACATTATCAGGTTTTTGCTAAACTGTAATCATATGGATCAGGTGTGTTAAAGCAGGAAGACGTCTGCTTTAACAAATCCTATATTGATCCTATAGGCTATGTTGTCTGGGGCTTAAATGCCCCTGGTAGGGTCTCCCATGGCAAACAGGCTCTAGGTGATGGGTCAGACAAAGAGCGGTTCAAGAATCCTTCATGAGGACAAATATTTCGAGGCACATGACGTCGCCCGGTATGCCGGAGCCGGGGTCCCACCCTGGAGCCAGGCCTGGGGTCGGGACTCGTCGGAGAGCGCCTGGTGGCCGGGTTGCTCCTCGCGGGACCGGGCAGGGCCAAGCCCGAACGAGAGACGCGAGGCCATCCCCCAGTGGGCCCACCACCTGCAGGGGGAACCGTGAGGGACCGGTGCAAAGAGGATTGGGTGGCCGACGAAGGTGGAGACCTCAGCGGCCCGATCCTGGGATGCTTAGGTTGGCTCTAGGGACGTGGAGGGGGGAGGAGCTGGGGGGGAAGGAGCCTGAGCTTGTGCGGGAGGTCGAGAGATGAGGTTGAGAGATATCGACTAGAAATAGTCGGGCTCGCCTCCACGCACTGCGTGGGCTCTGGAACTCATCTCCTTGAGAGGGGCTGGACTCTCTTTTACTCTGGAGTGGCCCACGGGGAGAGGCGGCAGGCTGGGGTGGGTTTGCTTGTTTCCCCCCAGCTCAGCCGTCTCGTGTTGGGGTTTACCCCGGTGGATGAGAGGGTCGCATCCCTGCGCCTTCGGGTGGGGGATAGGTCTCTGACTGTCGTTTCGGCCTATGGGCCGAGTGGTAGTGCGGAGTACCCGGCCTTCTTGGTGTCCCTGTCGGGGGTGCTGGATAGTGCCCCTCCCGGGGACTCCATTATTCTGCTGGGGGACTTCAACGCCCACGTGGGAAACGACAGTGACACCTGGAGAGGCGTGATCGGGAGGAATGGCCTCCCCGATCTGAATCCGAGTGGTGTTTTGTTATTGGACTTCAGTGCTAGTCACGGATTGTCCATAATGAACACCATGTCCAAGCATAAGGGTGTCCATCGGTGCACTTGGCACCAGGACACCCTAAGCAGGAGGTCAATGATCGACTTTGTTGTCGTATCATCAGACCTTCGGCCGCATGTTTTGGACACTCGGGTGAAGAGAGGGGCTGAGCTGTCCACTGATCACCACCTGGTGGTGAGTTGGATCCGCTGGAGGAGGAGAAAGCCGGTCAGACTTGGCAGGCCCAAGCGCATAGTGAGGGTCTGCTGGGAACGCCTGGCGGAGCCCTCAGCCAGGGACGTATTCAACTCCCACCTCCGGGAGAGCTTTGACCAGATTCCGGGGGATGTTGGAGACATAGAGTCTGAGTGGACCATGATCTCCGCATCTATTGTCGATGCTGCTGCCCGTAGCTGCGGCCGTAAGGTCTGCGGTGCCTGTCGCGGCGGCAATCCCAGAACCCGGTGGTGGATACCGGCAGTAAGGGATGCTGTCAAGCTGAAGAAGGAGTCCTATCGGCTGTGGTTGGCTTGTGGGACTCCTGGGGCGGCTGACGGGTACCATGAGGCCAAGCGTGCTGAGGCCCGGGCTGTGGCAGAGGCAAAAACCCGGGCCTGGGAGGAGTTCGGTGAGGCCATGGAGAAGGACTACCAGTCGGCCTTGAAGCGATTCTGGCAAACCGTCCGGCGCCACAGGAGGGGGAAGCAGTGCTTCGCCAACACTGTTTATAGTGGGGGTGGGAGGCTGGTGACCTCGACTGGGGACATCATCGGGCGGTGGAAGGAGTACTTCGAGGATCTCCTCAATCCTGCCATCACGCATTCCCTGGTGGAAACAGAGACTGGGGACTCGGGGTAGGACTCTTTCATCACCCAGGCTGAAGTCACCGAGGTGGTTAAAAAGCTCCGCGGTGGCAAGGCTTCGGGGGTGGATGAGATCCGCCCTGAGTACCTCAAATCTCTGGATGTTGTGGGGCTGTCATGGTTGACACGCCTCTTCAACATTGCATGGCGGTCGGGGAGAGTGCCTCTGGACTGGCAGACCGGGGTGGTGGTCCCCCTTCATAAGAAGGGTGACCGGAGGGTGTGTTCCAACCACAGGGGGATCACACTCCTCAGCCTCCCTGGTAAGGCCTACGCCAGGGTATTGGAGAGGAGAGTCCGGCCGATAGTCGAGCCTCGGCTTCAGGAGGAGCAGTGTGGTTTTCGTCCCGGCCGTGGAACACTGGACCAGCTCTATACCCTCTACAGGGTACTCAAGGGCTCATGGGAGTTTGCCCAACCAGTTCACATGTGTTTTGTGGACCTGGAGAAGGCATTCGACTGTGTCCCACGTGATGCCTTGTGGGGGGTGCTCTAGGAGTATGGAATCGGGGGCCCTTTATTAGGGACCATCCGGTCGCTGTATGAGCGGAGCAGGAGTTTGGTCCGCATTGCCGGCACTAAGTCGGACCTGTTCCCGGTGCATGTTGGACTCCGGCAGGGCTGCCCGTTGTCACCGGTCCTGTTCATAACTTTTATGGACAGGATTTCTAGACGCAGCCAAGGGCCGGAGGGGGTCTGGTTTGGGGACCAGTGGATTTCGTCTCTTCTTTTTGCAGATGACATGGTCCTGCTGGCCCCCTCTAGCAAAGACCTAGAGCATGCGCTGGGGCGGTTTGCAGCCGAGTGTGAAGCGGCTGGGATGAAGATCAGCTCCTCCAAGTCAGAGGCCATGGTACTCAACCGGAAAAGGGTGGCTTGTCCTCTTCAGGTTGGAGGGGAGTTCCTGCCCCAAGTGGAGGAGTTCTCGGGTTCTTGTTCACGAGTGAGGGAAGAATGGAGCGGGGGAGATCGACAGACGGATCGGTGCGGCTGCCGCAGTAATGGGGGCGCTGTGCCGGTCCGTTGTGGTGAAGAGAGAGCTGAGCCGAAAAGCGAAGCTCTCAATTTACCGGTCGGTCTACGTTCCTACCCTCACCTATGGCCATGAACTTCGGGTCATGACCGAAAGAACGAGATCCCGGATACAAGCGGCTGAAATGAGCTTCCTCCGTAGGGTGGCCGGGCACTCCCTTAGAGATAGGGTGAGGAGCTCGGCCATTCGGGACGGGCTCGGAGTAGAGCCGCTGCTCCTCCACATCGAGAGGAGCCAGTTGAGGTGGCTCGGGCATCTATACTGGATGCCTCCTGGACGCCTTCCTCGGGAGGTGTTCCAGGCAGGTCCCACCGGGAGGAGGCCCAGGGGACGGCCCAGGACACACTGGAGGGACTATGTCTCTCGGCTGGCCTGGGAACGTCTTGGGCTCCCCCCGGAGGAGCTGGAGGAGGTGTCTGGGGAGAGGGACGTCTGGGTGTCTCTGCTGAGTCTGCTGCCCCCGCGACCCGGTTCCGGATAAGTGGAAGACGATGAGTACGAGTACGAGTACGTCCAAAACATGCAGGACAGTATGCCTTGAGGACCAGGGCTGAATAACACTGAGGTGTTCAGTGTTATGCCCAACGTCTGACTTTATTAAAACATTTATATCTATAGTTTGTGCAACAGTCTGCACTTGATTGAGAATCTGCATGTGTATGCTACAGTTCTGCCTCGTGTTCAGGTTCACGATCTTTCATCTAACTGGGACCAAGCTGTGGACCATCAGGATGGATTACGAGATGAGAAGCAAGATCTTCAACATTGGATATCTGCATAACGGCAAAGAACTTTAGTTCAAATATAATGCCTTTTTTATTTGGTATTTTCATGTACTTAATAATCTGAAAAAAGTATCCTAGCATCAGATTCTGATCTCACATCAGCTGTAACATGTTTGTCTGCAGTAAGTCTAAGGTGTCCCACACAAACCCACAGAGAGCTTTTGTATTTTGTTTTCTGTTTCCTTACTGATATTTTTACACTTCCAGATGCTCACATGCAGTACTTCTGCCTTGTTTCCAAGAACATAATAGTAGTAAAAAATTGTGCATTTCATACAGTGAAAGGGATGAGAAGCTCTGTAGCTTCTGAATCAGTCCCAACTTCCCTGAAAATCCCAGCTGGACACTGGTATGAAAGTTGCAACCTTTAAATATTTTTCTCTTTCATGAAGACCCCAAATGAACAAATTCTGACAATCCTAGTCTATGTAATACATGCATGTAGTTAATATGGTTTTATATCTATTTTAATGGGGAACATCATCAACATATAGGTTCTGGGCTTAAAATTTAACAAACTTTCTTTGCCACATCTTTCTTACTATGTATTTTCAGCAATAACAAATTATAACCTAAAAAAGTGTCAGTTAAATAAACAGCTGTTCAAGAGGAGTTTAGCAGATATTTAGTGACAATAGATTTGCTTTGTCATGTAAATCAATGCAAAATTAATGATCGCAGCTCGTACGGCAAAAATCCTTCTCTTTAAGTTTTGACCAGCTACAAAACCACTGAACTGACAAAAACTAATGGGTAGTCTTTAGTAAATTTCTCAGGACTCCCTGATAACTGTAGGGAGCAGAGAGCGGAGGTTGTTTTTCCCTACAGATTTGCGAGCGCATTCTTAATCTGTGCAGAGAGCAACTTTGCGTGTGAGGAGGAGTCAAGCGGGCGCAGAAAATATCTGTTCAAATCTGAGCGTGAAAACAAAGATTTGAGGGAGAACAGAATATATTTGAAATAAAATAGAAGCACGAGTTTTAAATGCAAGCAGAAGTTTTGAGCGCAAACATTACTAAATTTGAGTACAAGCAGAATGGACTCCTGCTTTTATACTGAAAATATGCGCTCTTGAATTTTGGCTGTAAATTTCCCCTATAGAAGTGAGTCTCTGATAAAGAAAATGAAAGACAAACAAAAACTCAGTGCAGATGAGCAGCCCCAAGGCCATCATGAGAAGGCACCGAGTTTATGCGGGCAGCTTCGACGTTGCCAGATCAAATGAGTCTGTAGAAGGCAATCAGCAAAACATACTATATAATGTTAATAAATGTTATGAAGACCTAACGAGAGTTAAGGTCTTTCTACTCTTGATATATTACAAGCACATATACAAGAAAGTCTATCCAGCTACTGGAAACAAATTCTGCACTTTTGACAAAGAAAGAACTTTGCTTTAGTTCTTAATCACTGTCGGAACATCTCAATATCCTTTGCTGATCAATTAAAGAAGCTTTACCGATTGTTTTACTGACATAGAATAGGCCATTCTTGGTAATAGTGCTAATTGTTGCAGTGATATTATAACAAGATATTTCTGATATATTGCGCAGCCCTTGCTGACAGGCTTTGCTGGGGCAGATTGTGGGCTCCTACCAGAGTACATGACTAGTCTATGATTGAGGTGGGTCATCTTGACCCCCTCTAGGAGCTAAAGAAGCTGCAGAGGAAGGTTATTTTTGAGCATCCACCAGGGGCACAGGAAGTGGCCTTTAAAGACTTTGGAACATTTGTGGCAGAAAAGCATTATTGAACATTCTGATGGCACAGAACCTGATTGCTGAAATGAATACAATTATGTGGAACAGGGGCAATGATCAATAGACTTCCCATTCCCGTTTGTGTTCAATTAAAGCTAAAGGGAAACATATGGAAAAACAAAAAAAATACTATACAGAACATTAAAATGCACCCAATACTCTACTCAAAACCTAAAAACACATCAATTCCCAAAGCAAATTTAAAAACAAAAAAACTCAAACCAAAGTGACAGAAACCCAATGTCGTACAGATCAACAAAATACTGTACTGTATGTTTATTTTTCATAATACAAAACGTGTGAATTAAATTCAATTCAAACATTAAATTGTGAATTAAATGAAATTGAAAAATTAAATCAAATACGAAGAGGGTTGGTAAATCTGTTCCAGAAGCTAATGATATGGTATAAGTGACAGATTTAACAACATAGCATTATGAATACCCAACTGAGAATATTACATAAAAACTGATTAAAAGAAAAAATAAGTAAATTAAATACCTGATACAATAAAATTCCAATTTTGCAATAGAATTAAGCAGTATAGTAATAGTATAAGAGACACCAAACACATTCTCATTTAGTGAACCTGACCCATTTGGGGAATACAAAGCTCCACATTCATGTTGTCATACTGTAAGATAGGATGCAGTTTTCCCATCCTCATTGGATAACATTTGTGGGATCCAGAAAGGGATCATAAAGGTTTCTGCACAGAGACTGTTTTGGCTCAGAGCAACCAGCACTGACACGCTGACTGGTGGCACTGAGACTCACATGGCTGTGAGCAACTAGCACTGATGCTCTAACAGGCTGTAAATGCTGATTAGCCGTAACACAGAAAAGTTACTCAGTGCTTATATATGTAATTTCTTTCTGACATATTATATTACATGCATTTATATGTGGGATTGTTTTTGTTTTGATAAAAATTTTATTCAGTTTTCGGTCATCTTAGAAAACAGGACTGATGTGACTGGCTTACTACATCCCTGCTATGAGTAATCAGTTAAGTTACAAAATAACCACATCTCCTTCTGTTGTATTTATAACATTGTATTGTTTTCTGACATGTCTGTCTCTTGTCACAGTATGTGGAAACCTCCTTGTAATAATCTCTATATTTTACTTCAAACAGCTGCACACTCCCACCAACACTCTCATTCAATCTCTGGCTGTGGCTGACCTGCTGGTTGGTGTACTTGTATTTCCTTTAAGCATGTCATTCTCTCTTAGCTCATGTTTATATAATGACAATATGTTTTGTAAGATAAGAGACAGCTTTGATATTTTGCTCAGTACATGCTCTATTATGCACCTGTGCTGTATTTCAGTTGACAGGTATTACGCAGTATGTCACCCTCTAACCTATAGTTCTAAAATCAGCCGTCATGTTGTTGTCATCATGATCGCTTTGAGCTGGGTTGTTTCTGCTCTTATCGCAACTGAGGTGATCGTTTCTAGATTGAACACTAAAGAATGTGTGGACATGTGTTTTATTGATGTTATCATGGCATTCATTGTTGGACCTTTACCAGCATTTTACCTTCCAGTGGTCATAATGCTTTGCATCTACCTGAAGATCTTTGTTGTTGCACAGAGACAGGCACGAAGCATCCAAACCAGGACAAAGTCTGGACCAAGTGCCAGTAAGATGGAAAGAAAAGCTACCAAAACTCTAGCTATTGTTCTGGGAGCTTTTCTGTTTTGTTGGACTCCGTTCTTCCTTTGCATCACTTTTCCACCTCTAACCAACAGTTCTGTACCGGTTATTGTTTTAGACTCAACAGGTTGGCTTGCACTGATAAATTCAACTCTGAACCCATTTATCTATGCTTTCTTTTACTCTTGGTTCAGGTCAGCCTTTAAAATGATTGTTTCTGGTAAAATATTCTTTGGGGACTTTGGTAACACAAAGTTACACTAAGGGACAGACAATATAATGTGACAATATAAAGTCACATCCAGCGGATTACTTTAAAACAGTTTCCAAACATTTTGCCATTGTGGACAAATTTGAGTTAAAGTATGGGCATCAAAAAAAAAAATCTCTCTCTCTCTATATATATATATATAGATATATTTTTGTTTTAATTAATTTAGTTTCTTGTGATCTAATTTTTTTATTCAATTATTAATTTCTCAGTGAAAGTCCTGCATTAAAAGTGCAAGAGATTCCTGACTAGTAGAGATGCCAATGCCCAGCTTCACATACAGGGCTGTGTAATACAATAACTTAAGCTTAACGCCGTCTTCTCCTTTCCCTTGAAACACAATGAAACTCTTGTATAATACACTTTGCATGTTCAACATCTATGGAAAATTCATTTAGGTGAGTTTGAGATGGGTTTTCAGTAAATAACAATCAACATCTCTGAATAAGGGTGACCAGTTCTTCCTTCTTCCTGTTATCTAAATGTTTCACTAAATCACTTTTTCAAACTGCCCTGAGGTATCTTACATGAAGCTTCCAATTTTTCCCCTTCCCTCTCAATATAATCTGGCTCAGTGGACTCTGACAGATGTGCACCTGTCATCAATGGCTTTACGGATGTAGAAACTAGGAAGCTGGCATCCCTTTGGCAGTAGTATGGTTTCAAGAAATTTATATGACAAGGTCTTGGGTTCTTGCAGTGGAATTTTGATTAAACTCAGACATTTCAGTGAACGGACCACTATATTTTGATTGAAAAAGATAATTGACAAGCAGCAAAAGTTAAAGGACCTATTCATTGAGGCTCAACTGACGTGCTACAGCCCTCCTGTCATCTTCGTCTTCTACTGTGTGCTTTCCAACCTTCCCCGGACCATCTCAACTTGTCTGTGTAATCTAAATCTTAACTCATTCACACACTCTCTGGGGTTTTGAGGATGACAGGTGTGTTGACTGACTTACAAAATCCCTGCTTTGACATAAATCAGTTTAGTTATTAGCTAACCACAACTCCTTCTGTTGAATATATAATGGTGTATGGGTTTCTGACACTTTTTTCTTTTGTCACAGTAGGTGGAAACATTCTTGAACTTCCATCAAAAGACAGAAACACAGATGGATATATCTTCCATGACATAGTACTGTATTTTACATGTTAAACACACACACATTAACTCTTAATGTCTTTGAAGTGGACTACCCAGGAAGAATCTACGCATGCTCTGGGAGAACAAGCAGAAAGAGACCCAGCCTGAACCTTCTCTGTGAACATCATAAGAAATTCCAAACCATGCAGTCTACAGAATATGGCCAATTGTGCAGAGAATAAAAAAGTAAAGTCACTGACTCGATGCAATCTGCTGGGTTTCCTTAGGTAGAAAAACTTTTTAACCAATTTGAATAATAAACTGAATCTGACTGCACTGTTAGATAGTTAAGATTAATTGAAATGTATGTACCTGACTGAAAATCTATATGATACGACTGAATTGACTTTATAATGTGTGTTGTGAATTGGCGCTATATAAATAAAACTGAATTGAATTGAATAGTAGGCAGGACCAATGGTGTCTTTTAATTCAAATTTCAAACACAAATCTACTGACCATGATAAATCCCATGGAACCTAAATGTAGCAATGAAACATCAGCCAAATGAGCACTGGATGTGAACCACATTTCATGAATGCAGAAGTGGGATTTGTTTGGGTTAAACCTCTGGTATCCAATTGGCCTAGATGTCAGAATCACCCTTATCAAATATCTGGCCCAAACATTGCTTACATTCGCCCTAACACAATTGTTCATTAAAAAGTTATTAACTAAAAAGAACATGTACATAAAGTCCATACTCAAGAATCCTTCGACTAAAATATATTAATAAATGTTTACAACAGCAAAATGTTTTAGCAGACACTATATGTTGAACAGTTTTTTTAAACTGCAATGACACAGAAGTAGACCTGAAACAAAAACTAAAATGTACAAAAAACCAAAAATGGTTTAATTAAGAGTATACTTTTTACCAAATCGAACCAGTCTTATAATTTATCGCCAAACCATTACTTCCCCATCACAGAGGACAGCACCCACTTGACTCAATGGTTCAGTTCTCTGAAGATAGAAGATGCTGTTCTTCTACAGCGGACAAGAACTTTGAAAAACAACACATTATACTTAAAAATGAGATTAGATGTTTTTAACCAACTGTTGAGTTTCATTAAACTGGGTAGGAATGTTTTTCAGGAAAACTGTCCTGATTCTTTTAATTTTAAACTATTTAATGTTGAGCTGATGGTGGGTCTTATCTCTCTTATCTGCATTGGTCCTTCTGGGACACATTGACAAAGCGTTCTTTGTGTCAAACAAAGGAGTTACTTCCTGCAGCAGGTGCTTTCCAGGAAGATTAGTATGTTTACAGGAACACACAAACAAAACAGGCTTTGGTGGTTATTTTCATACAAGCAGCATCTGATTTAGAACCATGGTATATTAAAATGTCATAGAAAAAATAGCCGAAAATAATATAGTCATAAAATATTTAGTTAATTTTAAGTTAATTTATTATAATTTCCCTTTATAACATCCATCCATCAGTCAGAAATACATTTTTATATTTGAAAGTAGTCTTGATCAATAGCTTTACATGATGTCTGAAGGTGTTTTTAAAGTCTTTGTATTTTGCATTTAACATTTTCAACAATCAATTGTTTCTGCCAGTATTTTTAGGAAAAAGGAAAAGGTCCAACAAATACCTGACGCAGGGCCTGAGAGATGCATTATACCTGTTCTCGTTATGATCGTCCTCTGTTCGTGAGTTCTCTGTTTGTGAAAACTTCTTTGGAGCATTTTTTTATCATCTTTTGAATTTTTTAATAAATATGTTACTGATTATTGCTGAATTATCTTTTAAGTTTGGGGGGCTCTTGTCTCTCTCTCTCTAGGAGTTAAGCTTAGTAAACAAATAAAAAACATAGTTCCTCGAAAAAGTTCAGGTGCTGGACTGAAAAAAAAAAAGAGTAAAAAAGCTGCCCCAGTCCAAAGAGAAACTTTGACCGAGTGGCCTAGTGGTTAGGGAGCAGGGCATTTGCATCCCAGAGAGGTCACAAGTACCCTGGTTTGAATCCCACAGCCTGCCACTCTGGGTCCCTGAATGCTCCCCAGGCACCGCACAATGGAAGCTCACACAATTGCACTGTTCCCAAGGGATTGGTTAAATGCAGATGACAATTTCTCCATCAATAAAATCTATATTATTATCATGAATTGTAGTGTGAAGCATGATGTGTACAAAACTGAATGGACATTAAAAGCACTGAAATATTTAAAGCAGTACAATCTTTACAAATGGACCTTTGGTAATGTGTGCAGGACAGATGCACAGAATAGGAAGGTATTGGAGATACTGGTGAAAACCTACATCACTGTTTTTGTTTGAATTGTACCCTGATTATGCCCCACAGCCACCAAAACAGAACCCCTCTCATAGAAAATTCGACTTTAAACCATGACTACAATTATACCCAGACTGTGGAGTTGATGTAGTCCTACCATCATCTGCTGGCAAGCTTTAGCGGCAAAATGACTCATTCCTTACTGAAACTCTCTAAGCAATAAAACATTTCTAAAAACTGCTACAATAATAAAATCATAAGGACATGCCTAGATTTCTTGATGTACCTCTAATGCTGGTTAGAGGTTACAGTTGGTTACATCTTGCTACATATATGCACAATTGACTTTACAAAATAATATAACATGAGATCAGTCTAAGTACGCATGGTGTTGTTTTGGAACTCTGACTGTCTGGTGCTCATCAGAGAAACAGCCTGGGGGAAGAAACTGTCTCTGTGGCGGCTGGTTTTAGCAGACAGCGCTCCGTTCAAGCACGTTTTCCAAGGTTGCTGTTGATTAATTAGGATTTATTGCATTTGCCAAGGTTGCCATTCTTACATTCATTTCAGATGTTAGGTTTGAAACAGCTGCTGGGAGTTTGGCCTTTTTTTCTCTGGTTGTAGAGGGTGGTATTATTGATGTCACTGCCAAAAAAGGTGAAACAGTAGCAATAACAAGTTAGTTTAAACACATGTTCTCTTTTTTATTAGCTAAGTCATTTTCTGAAAGCTAAATTCTTTTGAAAAGCAACAAATTAGTATGCTTATTTGTGACTGGTTGACATAACCTGTGATGGTAATGAAGTCTGTGTATGTGTGTACAGATTTGATTGCTGTTATTGCTGCATGTTTTTCTGGTGTTGCAGATGTCATATAGCGAAGCAACACATCCTCATATTGACATATTGACATTGCTGTCATGGATATTCGGAAAATATAAAATAATGAAAATTACATAACTTTGAATAATTATTAATACTGAAGGTCTTCAAATGGAAATCCGTAGTCTAGATCAGGGGTCTGCAAGCTGCAGCTCTTTGGTCTTCCACTGTGGCTCTTAGAATCATTGGCCAACAATGATAAAAAATGAAGTAATGTTTTAAAAATGTAAAGTTAATAAATAAATGCTATTCATAGCCTTTTTTTTACACTAATAGTTTACAAAGCATTTTATTTGTGAAGTAACTTCCTTTTTGTTTAGGTTGCTTTTTTGACGTCATTTTCTTTAATACTTGAATGTTCCATAAAAGAAAATGTATTCATTGCCTTTTATTTTATGAGTTTCTTTAACTTTAAACCAAAAATCAAGAATAAACATTTTTTTTATTTTATTTAAAAGTCAAAACAAATGTCCTGTAGTGGATATTGAAAAAAATAATAAGCTATTTTGTTTTGAAGGGTCATGTAGCTTTTGTGGCTCTAAGCCAGTTTTGTTTAGCTAGATCAAAGGAAAAAGGCCAAAAATGCCTATTAGGGTTAAGGTTAAGGTTGCTGACCTCTGGTCTACCTTACCTTAGCAGTTATGAATGAAGGTATAGATTTTCATCTTAGGTGAATGAACTGTTTGTTTATTTATCTAATGAGGAACATAAACCTTTTTGTGTATAAAGAGACAATTGAAAGTATTAAAATCAACAATGCGAAATGTTACACAAATAACCTATGATGATACCCCAAAAGACCTTAACCAAGAGTGCAGAATGTAAATGACCTGGAAGTACTCGCTCTTATTTAAGTAGATGTGTTAGAAGAGAGTCTTCAGACCTGTATTCCTCTAAAAGTATTAGACCCCTTAAATAACTTTTTTATTTTAGCTTTTTTGGGGGGCCTTTTTTTTATATATCAAGTCATCTCGGTCCTTAAGAAGAAAAGCACCCCTTGACCATCACACTACCACCACAATGTTTGACTGTCACTATGTTCTTTTACGTTTACACTGCATATAATGGAACACACAGTATTCAGTGAGTTCCACTTTTACTTCATCCATTAACAGAATCATTTTGGGGATCATCAAGATGTTTTTTAGGCAAATCTGACATGGGTATGTTTTTACTTTGGTTAACAGTGGTTCTGACCTTGGAATGGATGAGTTTGGTAGGTTGGCTACTCGAAGGAAGGTTCTCCGCTGTTTCATGTTTTCTCTATTTGTGGATAGTGGTTCTTACTGTGGTTCTCTGGAGTCCCAAAGAATTAGAATTGGTCTCATCACCCTTTCAAGACTCATAGAATTCAGAGACTTTCTTTGGCGTCTGTTCTTGAATTTCTGCCAATAGGGACCTGTTCAAGGTCCTGTTTGAGTCATTTCTTAATTACTAAGTAAGCTTTCAAAAAAAAATAAATAAATACGGTTAATAACAATCAGTTAATGTGTTAAGGATGTTTACTTTTTTGCATTGGGCCAGGTTAGTTGGGATAGCAATTTCCTGTCCTCTTTTGGAAACTGCTATTTTAATGTTTTTAGGTTTTCTTTGTCTGCTATAAAAAGAGGCTGATCTAAAGGAAGAGAAAGAAAACACAAATAAAGGAAATCTGTAAGGGGACAAATACTTTTCACAGCACTGAACTTATTTGGGTTCCATTTCACTGGTTGACTGTTTTTAATGCTTCTATATGGGTCAACAATGGGTCAACAATGACAAATTAGGATCAAATGTCACAGCTTAAATATTAATATTAAAATGTTTTAGCAGTTATGGTATGAGTGCCTGTTGATCAAATTGTCAAGAATCATTTGGATATTTCCCAGGTCAAAGAATAGGTACCTTTTCCAAACAGACAATCAGTGGCATTTGGGGAAATCAGATGTTCTAACAGAGCATAACTCACCCCATTCTCCATTCTCTAACCTTCAGGATTGATGCATCAGTCCCAATCAGTTCCTTAAATTAACAATAAACAAGTTGAACACTACGAGTACTTAAAAATAATGGCAGCAAGTATTGGGAAGCTTATTGGTGTGTCTAAATCAAAGTACATTGAGTGCCACATGGTGTGGGACAGTCACCTGTGGTAAGATGATTTTTCATGCTTACCTCAAAGACAACAGACAACAGTCTGAATCCCGGCTTATCTGAATCAGAATCAGCTTTATTGCCAAGCCTGTACAGACAAACAAGGAATTTGACTGTAGCACACAAACATAACACTAAAACATGCTGCCTTTGGTAAAGCCATCCTTACCAAAAGAAGATAGAATCAGAATCAGAATCAGCTTTATTGCCAAGTTTGTACATACAAACAAAGGAATTGGACTCCGGTACACTTTCCTCTTTGGTTTTTGTTTATGCATTACAGAATAGAATATACATATTTACAATCTACAAATATACACACATATATATATATATATATATAAAATAAAATAAGAAGTTGCATTTGCAACATCTGTATGCTGTTGTTTTGTACTCTATTGAATGTTCAACAGAGAAACAGCCTGAGGGAAGAAACTGTGCCTGTGGCGGCTAGTTTTACTTAACAGTGCTCTGTAGCGGCGGCCTGAAGGTAAAACTCTGAACAGTTTGTGTGCAGGGTGTGTGGGGTCTGCAGAGATTTCAGCAGCTCTTTTCCTGACCCTAAACCTGTATAAGTCCTGGATGGATGGAAGGTCAGCCCTGATGATTCTCTCTGCAGTCCTGATTATTCGATGCAGTCTGGACCTGTCCTGTTTTGTGGATGAGCCAAACAACACTGAGATGGATGAAGACAGGACAGACTGAATGATGGCTGTGTAGAAGATGACCAGCAGCTCCTGTGGAAGGTTGAACTTCTTGAGTTGCCTCAAGAAGTACAGTCTCTGCTGGGCCTTCTTCCAAACAGTGTCTATGTGTGAAGACCATCTCAGGTCCTCAGAGATGGTGGTTCCTAGGAATCTGAAGTGGTCCACAGCCGACACGGTGTTGTTGAGGATGGTGAGGGGGGTGTATGGGGGTGGTGTTTCCCGAAAGTCCACCCCCATTTCCACAGTCTTGAGTGGGTTGAGTTCAGGGCAGTTCTGACTACACCAGTGTATCAGGCGATCCACCTCCTGTCTGTATGCAGACTCATCACCGTCCTGGATCAGTCCAATGACAGTGGTGTCATCTGCAAACTTAAGGAGTTTCACGGACGAGTCCGCTGAGGTGCAGTCATTTGTGTACAGGGAGAAGAGGAGTGGGGAGAGAACACATCCCTGGGGGGCACCAGTACTTATTGATCTGGTTCAGGGAGAAGATGCTCCCCAGTCTCACCTGCTGCTGTCGGTCCGTCAGGAAGCTGTTGATCCACTGACAGGTGGAGGCTGGGACGTTGAGCTGGGTGAGCTTCTGGTGGAGGATGTCTGGTATGATGGTGTTGAAGGCCGAGCTGAATCTACAAAACAGGATCCTGGCGTAGGTCCCTGGGTGGTCGAGGTGTTGCAGGATGAATTGTAGAAATTAAAACAGCATCATCTGCCGACCTGTTTGCTCGGTAAGCAAACTGCAGGGCGTCCAGTAGAGGGCCTGTTATGTCTTTCAGGTGCTTCAACACCAGCCGCTCAAAGGATTTCATGACCACAGACGTCAGGGCTACAGGCTGTTGTCATTTAATCCTAGGATGGTGGGTTTCTTGGGCACTGGGATGATGGTGGATCGTTTGAAGCAGGAGGGGACCTCACACGTCTCCAGAGATTTGTTGAAGATCCGGGTGAAGATCGGAGCGAGTTGATTTGCACAGGCTTTCAGGCATGATGGGGAGACGTTATCAGGTCCTCCAGCTTTCTTTGTTTTCATGCGCTGAAAGAGCCTATTTACATCTTTTCCTCAGAGATCTTTAGTGCAGGCAGAGGATCTGAAGGTAGGGGGTTGGTTGCTTTACTGGTCGAACTTGTTCCTGAATGGGATGTGGAGGAGTTGGTTTGAGGTGTGAATGGCTTCCTGTCATGTCTGCAGTAGAAGCCATTCAGACGGTTGGCCAGGCGAGGACTCTGTTCGGGAAGGGTGGGGGGGCTTCTGTAGGCAGTCAGGTTTCTCAGGCCAGTCCATACAGCCGAAGTGTCACCAGCAGAAAGGCTGTTTTTTAAAAGCTTCTCCCCTGTAGCTTCTCTTGGCTGCCTTGGTCTCCTTTGTTGTTTTCCTGGCCTGCCGGGAAACCGCGCCCCAAACCCTCCACTGCTGTGAGTTTTCCTTCCTGTCCCTGCGCAGATTCCCTTTAGATGTGAAATGAACCATGGCTTGTTTTTCCCAAGGGTGTGCAGAAGGTCTTGGGCCCAAAAAACACATGCCTCCAAAGGAACTTTTTATGATGGGGGACCACATCAGTTAAATTGGTTTAAAACCGGGGGTGAAAGGTTTCCCAAAAAAAGTCCATCCTGTGCAAACAAAAACGGCCTGTACATCTGCTTCGATTCCCCCAGTCCCACTTCTTAACAGTTTAGCCATGGGGTTTGGGAAACTCCTTTTGTTTTTGTCTGTAAGTTTGGAAAGAGGTGGAAAAAGAGAATGGTCCCCCAAAATTCCCCCCGAGCAGGCCTTGGGAACAGCAGAATATTTAGTCCTTTAAAGCTGTGTAAAAATGGGGCCATGTGTTTTTTTCTCTGTTGGGGCACTTAATATGTGTCCCGGGATTTTGGGGGGCTCATTTTGATAGAGACAGGGTTTTTAAAAAATTACGATTTTTTTTCAGGCATGACGCATGAATTTAAAAAAATACTAATTTAAATAGGTAGTAAAAAAAACTTTTTTATTTACCCTTTAAATTTTTCAATGTCCCCCCCTTCCCCGATTCAAAAAAGCTGGCAGCAGGGGGGTTTCCTGATAAACCCTGAAAAAGAGAAATCATATGTCCCCCTTTCTTTTCTTCCCCTTTATTGGCTCCCCGTTTAAATCCCGAATAAAGGAAATTTTAAAAATTCCCCCCCCCACATATAAACCCTTAATGATTTTGCTCCATCCCTACATCAAGATTTTGATTGTTTTCCCTACGTTCCCCAACGAGCAAATTTGTTTTCCCCCAAATGCGGTTTTCTGGGGGTTCCTAGAGTCTCTACAAGTAGAATGGGGGGGCAGATCCTTTTGTTATCAGGCTCCCTCCTGTGGAACCAACTTTCCCTTTTTTTTCCGTAGGGGGGACACCCTTTTCGACTTTTAAGGCTAGGTTAAAAATTTCCCTTTTTTATAAAGCTTATAGTTAAAATGGGGTTAGGGTTTTCCTGAGCTATTTTCTTTTTTTTTACCTCCGTCTTCTTCTCCCCTTGCTGGATGGAGTAAGGGGGGAACATTTACCCAAAAACCCGGGCTCATTATGGTTGAGGTGCAAACAAAAACCCTCCATTTCGCCCTGTATGACCCCCTCCTTTTCCAATGGTTAGGGCCAATCTGCGGAGAGAGATACCCATCATTGGGGTTTTTTTAGTAAACAATGGCCATCATGGGCTCTAGAGGGAAAAACTGTCTATTTTTAAAGGCTAGGTTTAAAACTTTCCAATTTGATAAATTTATAGTTAAGTGGCTTGGGTTACCCCGACTATCTCTGTGTTATGCTGCTATAGGCTTAGGCTGCGGGAGGACTAATGCCCACTTTCCCCCTCTTCGCTATTTTCTCACACTACTCTTAAATTTTGTATTACTTGTGTTATTTCAGCTTTTAACTTTGTTCTCTCTCTTTTCTCTTCCGAGAAGCTACACCTGGCCTGACTCTGTGTCTACATGTGACACCTTTCTGGAGAGGGGAATCCTCCAAGCTTCTGCTGGCAACAACTTAATGCTCACGCTCTCTTGAGACAACATGTGTTGTGAATTGGCGCTATATAAATAAACTGAATTGAATTGAATTGAATGTTTGGATTTGACAATAAAATTTTAAGTTTAAATAACTTGGTTTTTGAAGCTTCATCATGCCTTTGTCTAACAGGATTAAAGCTATTGTCACAATTTTGTAGCTTGTCATACATATTGGAGTTGTGAAAATGACATGTTGGGGGGGGTCTAAACATTAGGAAATAAAGGGTTTGTTGTGGAATATCAAGTCCTGTCAGGACTTTGAAGGAGATGAGTCACTTCTGAGTCTTTCGTTTTTTGTTTGAATGAAAAAACAGTAAAACAGTAAAAGCATAAATACAATCTTTCTGTGAAGAGCAGGCTTTACTAAAGTTAAAGTGAAGTGATATCATTAGCTGGGAGAAAACATTTTAAATAACTTGTAGGATTATTTCAACTCTTGTTTTCTGGCGACCTACAGTGCCTGTGTCAACTTCCTTAACACACGTTCCCTGAGTTGCTGAGAGACTTGTTAGTCTAGTTTGAGAACATAATTTCTGACACATCCAATGCTTAACTGTCTGGTGCACCATTTAACTGTGATTAGTCTTCTGCCTTTTCAATTCTTTCCAATATCTTGTGAGTGAAAACTCACAAAACAATTTCAGAATGGTCTGAAATACTAGGTCTGAACACATAACAATTAGAAGCACCAAGCAGAGGGGCTACAGGAGCAGAAGACCACACAGGGTGTCACTTCTGTCAGCTAGAAACTGAGGCAAAAATTCACACAGACTCGCCAACATTGGACAGTAACAGATTGGAACAATGTTGTCTGGTCTAATGATTCTTGATCTCCGCAGCAACATTTGGATAATAGGCTTAAAATGTGGTGTCAACAACAAGAGAGCATGGATCCATCCTGCTTTGCATCAATTCAGGCTGGTGGTGAGTGTCTGTGCCTGTGTGTGCTGGGCGGAGGGGGGTGGGGGGTGGGGGGGGGGGTGAGCTCAGCTGACAAGCGAGGATGAAAATCGCTGCAGGTGCAAGGCGTCGGAAGGTGATTGGATAGAGAATCAGGCGGACAGGATGCTGATTGGAAGGCCGGGAGACGCACAGAAGAGTCATTGGGAGGTGGAGGCGGTGAAGGTGAGTCTTTCATTCTGAATTTTCGTCTAAACTCCATTTTCACTTCCTTCATGAGATACTAAAAGTAATTTGTTGTCTGTTTGAAGTTCCGTCACAGGTATTTTGGCAACTGGCAACTTTTACATGCAAGATGCAAACATATTTTCACTATCACGTACTCCAACTAACAAGCTTTACAAGTTTGATCTTTAAACTCTGAGTCAAGCCTTTAAAACCAGGAAACTCATTAAGAGAAAATGCAAGCAGAATGCAGGAAACAAAAAATAAACTGGGCATAAAGAGTGAAACACAACAGAGATAAACATGCCAATTTTATTTAACTCAAACCAAAAAGTAGATGATAAAACCATTAAAAGGTTTTTAGGTTTATGCCATTATTACAGAAGAAACTTATTGTCTGAAAATAAACTTGAAATAAACAAAACCTTATGAATTTCAGGCTAAGATAGCAACAAAGTACATTTGGGACCCTATAATCTCACCCCTTTCAATTCATTGAAAATTAAAAAGCAAATTAAAAAAAGACTCACTGTTCTGATTAGTTTTTTTTTTTAGAAGTCCTTACATTTTCTTTGACTAGCAAGGAGGCATTTTGAGAAGAAAAAATGAATAAAAGTGGAAAAAGTGTTTCTTCTTGTTGCTATACAAGTACAATAAACAAACAAAATCAATCAACATGGGCTTGGTGGATCATCTGTACCAACTTTATAATCTTTTGCACCTATTCAAGACGACAACAGTTCTTTTAGCTTCTATGACCAAGTCTTAAAAATTTGGAAAACTAAGTAAAATTTACTTTATTCTGCAGACTTTATACTTTCATCAGGCATTTTTCTCTAGCTGCACGTTTTTACACATTTAACTCTACAGCAAACACAGTTTGATCTCTAGCTAAGCCAGGCTGTCACATATTGTTTGGACATGACAAATCCAAACATTTAGCAGCATGAGCTTCACAACTCTGAGATGCATACATACCACAGAAATGCACCACTCCTATGGAAGTAATCTAATACTCAAATGCCATAGCACTGACGTAAAAATAAACATTATTGTGATGCTTAGGTGACCTTTCTGAGCTAAAGAAGATCCACTCACCTCAGCAGACTAAATGCTCAGAGTAGCTCCATCTGAAGAATTCTAAGCTACTGTCTTATTAATTTAGCTGATAATTATTTTTCCCAGTAGACTGTACTAACAGACTGTAAAAGATATTAAAATTGCATCTCCAAATCTTTAGGTTTGGAAAAATAAATAAAAAGAGACAGTGACATTACAAAAGTAACATACGGATCCTGATGCAGTGCAACACTGGGAATTCTACACCATTCATCCAAACAAAAAATCAACTTCATCTCTTTACATTAATATCCACATCAGAAGTGTTATGTGTTCACAGCAGCTTTATAATCATTTTGATCCTACACAAGTTTACTATCTTTTATCTGATAACTGTGCTTTGGGCGACTTGATTTAAAAGGTAAATCTTTGACTTTTCTGCATCCACTTTGTGCACATTAACGTTATGTAAAATAAGTAACAAAATTAGTCGCCAACCATAAAAAGATTATGAAATCTTCTGATCAAATGTTGGGATGACAAATGCATTAAACAGATATTACTGCACAGTACTATATATTTTGAAAACATAAGTATAGGTAAGATGAAAATTGATTTGTGGATTACAAATAGCAGCTTTTTAAATTTTTTCTTCATTTGTTCAAAATCTATTAAAAAGCGTTTCAAATTTGATAATGTCATATTCGTAAATTAACAAAATGCTGGTTTGTTTAATTGACTGCCTTTTCAAATTAACCATACTTGTCTTTGCATTGTATTAAGTGTTGGAGGCCGTGGGTACATTAGAAGACAAATGGTAGCCATTCGAAGAATCTGCAACAAAATACATTTTATTTAGTTTAGGGTACACAATTCACCACCTTATGCAGTATTTAAATCAAATTCTCTTCTTGTTAACATTTTTTAACTTTACAGCCTTAAAACTCAATGTATGTTATTGGGATTTTATGGGACAGAGCAACAAATGTACTGCATAATTGTGAAGTTAATAGAAAATAATATTGTTTTTTCAAAACTGTTAGTATTTGGCTTGCCATCGTTAGTACTTCATAGTACTTCTGTAATTAGAGCAGCAAGTCCTTTTAAGTATGTCGTCCAGCATTGCGCATCTACAGACATTTTTGCCCATTCTTTGCAAAATAGATCAAACTTAGTCAGACTGGATGGAAAGCTTATGTTAATATATATTTTTTTCAGCCTCTAACACATTTTCCTTCAGGTTGGCCCTGTAGTTACCTCCATTCATTGATGCTGCCACTACCGTGTTTTACCACAGGGATTAAGTTCTAAGTGTCATTTTTCCACCACACAAGTTTCATTTCACTCTTATCTAACCAAAGCACATTCTTTCACATGTTTGCCATATCCCTGACATGACTGCTGATGCACTTTAAACAGGATGTCTTAAACCTTTCATTTAACATTTTATTTTTGGAGTGCACGACTAATAGTGTCAGGTCAAAATATTCTTGCACTTGAGGTGTGGATCTTGGGCATCTTTATGCTCTCCTTGTCTGGCCAGTCAGTACATGTGGACAGCCATTTCTTGGTGGGTTTGTGTTTGTGCCATACCCCAGTTTCAGATGAGTGATCTTTAAAGCTGTTTTCTAACCTAACCCTGCTTTAAACTTCTCCACAACTTTCATCCTGACTTGTCTGCTGTTTTCATGTACTTGTGCACTATGGACTAGAATAGAGCTTTAAGCATGTATATTGTAAAAACAAAAATAAAAAAGTTTTTTTTTGTCTGACATACGTCTTCCTTTTCTCAGTCTCCTGAAAAAGTTTCCAACGCCACTGGATAGGGTTCCAGTACCGGTGCTCTAAAACAAGAATAAAAGTAAATGTGAGAAGCCCTAAAACTAAACAATAAGCTAAATAAATTAGGAAAAGAAAACTTACAGTTGTTCTGCCTTGGGAGGTAGCTAGCTGAGATGGTGTTAACGCTGACCGCACCTGAAAAGTTTTTTCCTTCAGTTAGTTTAGTACTTTAAGAACTTTAGGAATTATGTAGAACAAGGAAAGAAAGCTCTTTATAAAATAAACCCTATGACTGATTCCACTCCAATAAAGCTTATAAATTAGATGTTTTATACACACTGTCTGTGCTTTAAATTCCCATTTTTATTGTATTATCTTGTAAACAAATCTTGTAAACAAAAACCGGACAGC
This sequence comes from Crenichthys baileyi, assembly GCA_036173005.1. Taxonomy (NCBI): domain Eukaryota; kingdom Metazoa; phylum Chordata; class Actinopteri; order Cyprinodontiformes; family Goodeidae; genus Crenichthys; species Crenichthys baileyi. Next base: position 108,815 of record JAHHUM010000730.1, on the reverse strand, counting down.
TAAGACAAACTCACCGTTCTGTCCAACAGTGTTCCGAACACCAGAATGAAGAAACCCTTTTGAAACACACATGGTGTACGTGACATACCACAGAATAAGAATTTTATTTTCATTACAACATTAATAAACCGTCAGTATAAGAATATAAAAAGTCATTAAACATGAAATCTTACCTGCAGTGAATTGAACAATGCAAATGTAATATGGATCCCTATGTTTTTTGGGCTGACCATGGTTCCAACTCCCAAACCCCAAGTAAGTCCAAAAAATGGTGTGAGCACAGCCAAACTCCTGGCGATCACCACCAGAACATGTTTCTCTCCTGCTTGGGCAGCATTCTCCCCTACTCTTCTCCTCAGCAGTTTGGCTATCACAACAATCAGGATGATAAGGTTTATCACCACTATCATAAGTGCAGGGATCACAAACCCCAGCAGAGCTTTGGACCCATCCCAGTTGAGCCAACAGACAACATTTTCCCGGATGTATTGATTTGAAGGGGCAGTTGCAGCTATGGTTATTGTTGCAACGATCAGAGGTGCACCATATCCCAAACAGAATCCAATTATCAGCATGGACATTTTAGACAGCCCTCCTTCAAAGACACTGACAGTTCGGTAGAGCAGCAACAGTCCTGATGCTAACATCCAAAAGAACAGGGCAAGGTAGAAAAAATGGATAAAGAAGGTAGCTGCTGTGCATGCTGCCGCATTTTTTGTGTTTGAAATGGCTGCTCCAATGATGAACCAAATGTCTGCAATCAGGAGAGACACTGCGATATTAACGATAGAGACGTGACGCAAATATGATGTTGTGTTCCTTCTTATTTTTCTCCATACAATGCCTTCCATTATGAGACATATAACCAAGCAGGCCATAGATATGCCAACTCCAATGTAGGTTATTAAGGTCAACCCAGAATCGTTAGGACTGGAAGGTGACATTAGAATAGAAAACGAGGTGGTGTGGTTACAGTTGCAGCTGACTGTTCCATTTATACTGTATACAAATGAGCAGCCATCATTGCTCCATCCTCCAAGATTGTCAAACAGGTCAAATTTCCAGAAAACACATTTAGGGTTTCCCAGGGTATCATTCAGAACATCAAACGCTATCGATATGTTTGTGATGTCAGAATTTGGACGAATTAGTGCAACTTTTCCATTGATAACAGCGGACGATAAGTTAGCTTTTTCTCTTGCAGGAAGCACGTTGTCCATGGAAGCAAATAATATTACAGTGATTGATTGCTTGCCTCCCCCAGCTCCTGGTATGTATATTTCCACTGAGGAATTAAAGTCTTCACTGAAAAAGTTTGTGAAATTAGTTTTAGTGAAAATAATATGCGGTGTATTTATCTTCAGAGGTTGATTGATAACACTGGTTGTTATTCCTTCAAAAGCTCTCAAAAACGAAGAGCTGGCAAATTTGTTTTGTTGGTTTGTACTGCTTTCATTGTTCAGGTTAAGCCATGAATTTCTTGCTGCATCAGTGGTAAGAATGCCTGCACTTTCCATGATGTTCTGTAAAAAAACAAAAGAAAAACATTTATTTCTACATCTGTGGCACACATTTTGTGGAAAAGAAAATTGTGACACAAAAGCAGTGGCAGTTTTTTTTATAAATAGCACCCAGGGCAAGTCCTATTTAATTGTGGCCGAAAGAGCTGAGTTTCTGGGGTGGGATAAAACGCAGTGCAGTCACACACAAAAAACATTGGCTAACCTCCCTATTCTTGGCAGCAAGCAGGCGTTGCATATTTAACACATGGTGCACCAAATCCCCACTGACTTCACATGTATATTGTAAAATCAATAGTAAACATGTTCAGAGCACAACTGACAGATAAGTTATACTTTTAACCTGGTGTTTGTGCACTTTCCTTTTTAATGCTGCCCTGGGACACTGTCTATATAATCCATTTCAAAAACCACCACTGCACACAAATCTACACTACCTACCTTTGTGGATTCTTCAAATATTGTGATATCTAAAGAATCAGCCCTCTTGGCGACATTTTCTAAGATCTGAACCATGGCTCTGATGGTGGCTGGAGAATCAGTTATGGTCTTAGTGTTGTTGATAGCTGCATCCTTGAGATCTTTCAGGAATCCTGGCAGGGTAACCTCATCCAATTCCTGCCCCATTTCAAGAACAGAATGTTTATTATTACAAGTTATTGAATGGCTTAAATCTAAATCACTTGGAACTGTTATTACTCTTATAAAATGCAGAAAGATATGTAACCCTGTATCGTATTATATTTCTGTTTTCTAGGCTCATAAATGCAAGCTTTTGATCAATTAGGTGTTGGATTTAAAGTCGTTTTATTTAGTTTTCTCAGATTTAGAATATCCATATTAAGCACAGGACGCTGTATTATTGAGATAAAATGCCATAAAATTATTTGAAATGACAATAACATAATTAAAGTTCATCAAATAATACCATAGTATCTGTCAATCTGTGGAAGCTATCTAGTTGTGCTTTATACTCAGGCAGAAGACAAATTCCTCATGTCCTAAAATGTTTTTGTTTTAGGTCTTAACATTGAAGCAAATAAAATGTTTCATGAAGAAGAGGAAGGACTCTATCAACAGGTGTCAGACACAAAAGATGAAGTGGATTACCTCTGACTGAAGGAGCAGGTTATGTATAACTTCTAGAACACAGTTGTCTTGGATATCTCCATATATGCCATCAGTCTTACAAACTGCTGTTTTGTTTCCCACTTTGCCCTTTTCACAGGGTGCAACAGCTTCAAAAGCTACTTGTCCGGCACTGAAACCACCATTGGCTTCACAAACAACTATACGAAAAGAAAAACTGTTTTAGGTGATTTTTAGCTTACTTTCCAATCACAATCCATGCCAATATAAAACCCTAAATTGTTTGTATCCCCTGACAGACTTAGAAGTAAAGTATTATATTTCACCTGTATTTCATCAAAGGTTTCTTCAGAAATATTGCTATTTTGGAGCGGCCCAGTCAAAGTTCCAAATTTAATCTGATTGAGAATCTGTGGAGGGAGCTGATGGCGAGCTGAGGGTGATGGCAAGGCCTCCCAACCTCAAAGATTTGGAACTCATTACTAAAGATAAGTCCTTAAAATACCAGTGGAAACATGCAAAAGGCTGCTCTGCATTAATAGGAACGCTTTGATCACTGTAATGTAAGGAATCAGTAGTGGTTTTACTGATTATTAGGAAGGGTATAAATCATTTTCAATGTGCAATTTTCTACATTAAATGTGAATAAAAACTCAAAAATGGTACCCCTTACACATCATCCTAGTGTCTTTTGGGAGAGGTCTGTGTCATTTCCCATCAGAAACCAATTTCTTAGTTAAATTAGAATATCTTTAAATCTAAATCAACTAGGGGTATAAATGATTTGGGGCTTTACTGTATACATGACATGGATTGTATTTTACTTTTTGAGGTTCTGTTGTATGAATAAAGACCCACCATTTGGGGCTAATGTCAGTATGATTGTTTCTTTGGCCCCTGAGTTTGTCTCTAGACAGGTTATTGTCTTTTGCTGTGTGGTGCATCCCTCAGGGGCTGTGTACACATAGCTGATTTTTGAATCTGGAGAAGGGCCTAAATCACAGAATTATAAAACTTTGGTTAGAGTGCAGTTCAGAGCAAATATTCACAGTCTGAAACTTTTATATGGTATATTATCATAAAGCCATAAATTATGTGATTGTTTAATATTTACTTGGAGGATCCAGGCCATTAAATTGAACCTTGTAGTCACTGTTGACAGAACAGAGCAGTGTCACAGAACCCCCACATTTCACTGTTCCTTTGACAGGGTCCACAAAGATCAGGGGTGCTGGTTTGGACTTTAAGACACTGCTCTGTGTAAAAGTGGCACCGTCTGCGCGGTTCATCTTACATACATATGTTCCTGAAAGACAAAAACAAAATTACCACTGCCGACCTAATCTTCCAAAGTAAGACATTTAATTACTGTTTATTGTATGACAATAAGATAGTTGCTATCTTTTTTTTTTAAACCTTACAAGCTGCTACATTTCAGCACAATAATGCGGTTATTATTGGATCCAGGTACACAACAGTACTGTAGGCCTATACATTTCATACCTTCATGAATATTAAAAAACTTTCTGATCGTGTATTTCGATATTCTGTCTTGACTGGGTTTGTCAGTTTGGATGATCTTGTCTTTAAATGTCCACTCCACCGTCAGGTTTGAACCGAAATTTGTAGGAGGAGGTCCACATGTCACAATTACAGAATTTCCAGCAGTTATTTGCTCTGAAGGAACTGAAGTATTAAGTTTTTTAGTACCTGTGTGACAGAAGCATTGAAAAAAATTATAAACAATTTTCTTCCCACACTGTTTATAACTCTATATGAGAACATAATGAGACAGTGGCCAAGATTTGTTCAGGCTCACTTACTGACAAACCTCACAGGATACTTTTCTGCTAGTTGGTTCAACATTTCATCTATTACTAATTGAACTTGTGTTCCATCCTGAGAAGAACTGCTGAGAGTAAAGTCAGCGATGGTACTTCCAGACCTGGAACACAGAATTGGATCTGTTTAACTGAATCTTGTTCAGGGGTCACAAACATGGCAACCAAATGTAATTTGAGATGACACAGATGTCATAAAACTTCTTATGAAAAGCATCATTCTTGAACTTTATACATATCTTATCATCTGTTATAGTAAGCCATGCAACCCTTCCAGAGTTGCATTTTTTAGTAATCTGACAGTCAATGATGTGGTTGTGACCTGTCTGAATTAGCAAGGACTCACAGCAGCAATGGTACCAACTCAAACATAAGATTATAGCATAATACACAAAGGATTGAAATGCATTTGGTCACATAGTAAACAGGCACACTGATGGGGAAAGGTAGGTGTGTTGATTTGTTTTCTTTATTAAATAAGCAAACAACAGTGTGATGAAATCTTGCCTCCTCAGTTTTTGTTCTGGATACATCTTGAATAAAAGTCTGTTGAAAGCTGAGATCGTATTTTGATAAATGTGACTCGGGTATGGAAAAACTTAATAGCTGCTTTTCTATTACTTTTGGAAGCCCTAGAATTTTAAAAGCCCAGGGCACATTTCGATAAAGTTCTACTACTTTGATCATTTCACATTCCTATGACCTTGCTTTCACTGGTAAGATGTCCTAGACTGGGGTAATTCTTTCCAGATTTACCCCAGGGTTGTTAAAGGGGAGGGGTTGTGTGCAGCAAGGCATTGCACCATCGGCAGCAGTGATGGCAGAGGTGAATATACAAGTTCACTGTTTTTATACCATTAATTTATCATAAATTAATGGTATAACGTGGTTAAAATGTTTTTAAGTGAGAAAGTAGACCTCAAAACCTTATCTGTGCAGTCAGTTGATCAGAATTAGCGTTCTAGTTCCAGGTTTGGATGCACTTTCCCAAAAGCTCCCAGTGATCCTCTTCACCCTCTTGTCCTGCCATCATCTACTCCGCTGATTAGATAGTCAAGGTATCAGTTCCCTGAACTTCTGAACTGATTATCTGTTATTTTTGTTTTTCGTTTATTCTAATAAAAATGTTACTGGACATTTTTCTGTTTGTGCTGTAGATATCTGATATTAGTTTACCTGATTATTGTATGAGTGAGAGAAAAATAAGTGTGTTAATCAGAATTTAGTAGTTATTGTAAATGAATCATGCTGTTGTAAATCAACAACTCTGGTCAGATGCAGGTTTGTAAAAAATTAAATGTTATATAATTATTTTAACTTTTCCTGCTTATGGATCCAAGGCAACTCAAGGAAGAATGGAATGGCTAGTCACCATCTATTATTTGTCAGTTGAAACAATAATAATTGAAATAATTTATAAGTTAATAGCTTGTTAAAGGTGGCCTTACTCCTTTTTCTCTCTTTAAAAGACTGCACTATACCTGGACTCAAGGTATAGGGAAATCTTGAAGTATGTTTGGCAAAATGACAGATGGCTCCATCAGGTACAAGACAAAAAAAACTACAAAGGTGTGGAAAGATAGAGGGGTAAAATGACCAGCATCTTCCTGCGCCTTTACTCCTTTGCTCTGTTTGTTTATCAACTAGCAGCTATGGCAAATGATAAAATGAGTAATGTTTTAGAAACCCTTATTATGTGCTATTATTATACAGATTTCACATAAATAAATTATGTTAATTCCTTCCTGTTTCATTGTGAATGATTGGCAAGGACTACAAAGAAAAATGGCCAACGTTTGGTGAGATTTTCATGATGTGACATCAGATTCCTGTTTGTTATCAGATTTTAAAGTTGTTCTGGTTAGGAATTTCACAGATATACCTTATCAGTGATTGATATGGTTACTGGTATATGGCTTTACTGGTATTAATAAATGGGTTCTTAACATTATTATGTAGATGGATTGAGGAACGGACTGATGACATACAAACTGCTGGTGTAAAAATTAGCAGTTTGATGTTTTATTGTAAGATGTCAGAATTTGAGGTCAAGACCCACCCCTGCATTTAGATGAGACCCAGGCTTTCAATATCCTTTATATACCAATGCCCTAAATGTATACAAAGTCATTTTTAATTTGCTATGTTGAATTAACAAATATGCCCCCTTGTGGATCTAAAATGGCTGCCTTTATGCAGGATTTGGACAATGGCCATAAGATGCTCATATATAGGTTGAACTTTAGTATTTACAAGCAACTTAAATAGCATTTTGAAAAATATATTTCTGCATATATGATGTAAACTATAAATTAAGACTTACCGTAAGGTCAGATTCGTTACGCTACAGTCTTTTGACAAGTACTGCTTACAATTTCTTTCAGTCTGTTCGAGACAATAACATGGTCAAAGAAAAAGTAAATGTCACATTCTTTATAATAAATTTATCCATGGTAAAGAACTGAAATGAAAAATGGCTTACAGCATTAAAAATATCTTTGTAAACATCACTGTTTTGTGTATTGAATGAGTCATTGAAATCCATGTTTAGAATAAGGTTCCCATTTACAGCAAAGGTTTTAGTTGTTGTGGCTACAGGTGTTGTTGCGTTTGTCACCATGGTAATTTCCGGTGTTGTTATGTTTGTCACTGTTGTCACTTCTGGTGTTGTTGCTGTTGAAAAAGGGGAGGAAAATGGATACTCAAAATGTCAGCGATAGCTTTGATCAATTAAGTCCTTTCAAACTGAAAAAAATAATAATTGCAAAACAAGGAGCCAAACTATTTATATTTAAAATCTCCAAGAGTTTATGATGCTATTAAGCCTAACAGGGTTTTTAGGGTCTGTAAAAGTAAAATGGGGCCATAGTATCACAGATCCTTCACCATAAGTAAAAGTGGGCATTAAGGGGCTTTTCCATAAATACCCTTTTATTTAATGTTTGACCTTTTTAGCAACTTACACTCCAGGTGGTCTGTCTTAATCCCCTTCAACATCATAGTTAGATCATGTACGTTGCTGGAATGTCGGAACAAAGGGAAGTCGCTCATAACTTGCGGGGAATTTTCCCAGAATTGACCTCTATGTAATTATCTTTTAGTGTTTTAAAGACAAGCAAGTTGTTGCACATCACCCTCAGCATGTTATTGTCTTCATTGGATTTTACTGATTAACATTGTTTTCAGATCAGATGAACAATGGAGAACAATAAGATACTGTTGTTCTGTTTGCAGCTGGGGACTGAATAGCTACTGCAGCTGCTGTTGTCTTTGATATATACTACATCACATGTACTCACAAAAATGACTGCCTCTTACAAGTCATAGTGGATACGGTATTATGATTAGTCACACCTGGTCCTCATGTCACTCATTCACCTTCCCAGAAGTTTAAAAGCCTCTCAGTTTTCCTCCATCCTTGCTGGGTTTCTCTGTGGTTTTTCAAGGTTCCTGGTTCTCTAAAACGTCTCACCATATTTTCAGTTTAAACTAAGATTTTGACTTTTTCCTCATTAAACAAGAGACCAGTCAAGCTTTGATTGCCTCAGTCATTTCTGCACTCGGCAGATTCAGATATTGTTAAAACACGCTTTCAGGAAAAGATCAAAAATCTGCAATCTGCAATAAAATACTTGATATTGCATTACTAATTGAATCAAAATTGGAGAAAAATTTCAAAATTAAGACTTGCAATGAAAAACAATATAGCAACAGACCAGGGAACCTGAGAATTTTCACAGTACCAGGAGAGCGTGATCACTTTCTGCAGTCGTTACAAGCTCACACCCAGAACTTCCTTTGTAACATATTTTGAGTCATACCATCAATTGTTGTTGAAGGAGATGGTGTTGTTGAATTTGGCATTGCTGTTGTTGTCAATACTGTAAATAGAAAATATATACATTAATACTCTTACATGCCCTTATGTAAAGTGTAAACAGTGAAAGTTATACTCTACAAAGCAAGCTTTTTGGAACCACTAAGACAGATGTCATCTAGCTTGTTCAAAATTGTGAAAAAAACAAAAAATCTTTGTTGAAATGCCAGTTCAAAAGTTACCCATGAAAAATCACTTCAGGCCTTTTTCTACCTTTAATGGAACACAATAACAATAATGTATTCTGTATATCCTGTTTAGCTGAAAAACAAATAAACAAATCTGCTGTAACCTGGTTGAATAGTAAACAGTCATCAATAATTGGATGACACAACCCGCAATCTTGGAGAATCAACTGGTTTGATATTTATAGACAAAGTGGTCTGTGATGGGTGGTTTGTTATTGCGTGTTTATTTGGCAGAACTAACTACTAGTGATATCACACAAACTGGATGTTCCACATAATTTTTAAGGAGACAAGAGGGAACAGGCGAGGTGTACTGCCAAGAGCCTTGGCACTGAAGGAGCTCCAGGGATTCCTGGTTATTACTAGTTTTGTGGCTAGTTTTGTTCACTTGGCAGATTCAGACTTTGTTAAAACCCGTTTTTAGGAAAAGATCAAAAACTTTGACTTAAACCACGTTTTCATGTTTTACATACCTGGAGTAACAGTTGGGCAGATAGAGTCATCTGTGGATCAACAGGAAATTAAATATTTGAGTTGTTGTCCAGAAAAATATAAAACATTAATGTGCATTCAAAATAAGATCTCCTAGACACAAATCTTTTGTGTAATTAAAATAAAAGGACAGCATTTATGTACTGGCACTACACAAACCTCTACATAACTGGGGTTAAAGATTTCACTTACTGGTGATAGGCTGACAGAACTTGTTGTCAGAGGGAAGTCCATATATGCATGTACAGGTTTTACTGCTCACATCATTGCATGAATTGCTGTTGTTGCACTTGTCACATGGCCAAGCAAAATCATCCTCACAGTTACAAAGCAGTCCGTTTGTGGAGTTTGGAGAGCATGCTGTATGTTTCAAAGAAGGAATGTCATTGAATTGTGTATTATTAGCACCACTGCTTTATGTGGTTTGGTATTCAACAGTACACATTACAGGTTCTTCTCATAGGGGACTTCTCTTTTGTGATAGTTCACCCTACGATACGTCTGATCTGCTTTCAACAGATTTAAATGCTGATTTTACAACCAAAGATTAAAAGCATGGGAAATGCTTACACCTATCCTCCAACCACTGTTTAACAATGCATAAGCAAAAAAAGTAACCTTTATTATTTATTTAAATTTATTGTTAAATATGCTATTATAGAACAACTAATAAATCTAGGTGGCAAGTGTGGGATTGAGGAAGGGGCATAGAGGTTGTGGTTCTTTACCCACTTGTAACATCTGATTAAGGAGAAAGTGCCACATAAGACACATACCCTGTCTCACCCTGGTATGTCACTGGTAGTCCTATAACTTTAGGTTTTCCCCGGTCCAGCACGTCTAAATAAAATAGCTAAATGATCTTGTTACCATACAGTCAAACTCTAGAGTCCTGCTAATTGAATTCATACTCGCCGTCTCCCGCTTCATCTGGGACCGGGTCGCGGGGCATCCTCTGGATGGTGCTCAATGCGTTCTCAGGCCAGCCAAGAGACGTAGTCCCTTCAGCGTGTCCTGGGCTGTCCCCTGGGCCTCCTCCCAGTGGGACATGGCTGGAATACCTCCCAGGGGAGGCATCCAGGAGGCATCGAATACAGATGCCTGAGCCACCTTAACTGACTCCTCCCGATGTGGAGAAGGAGCGGCTCTACTCCGAGCTCCTCCCGGATGGCCGAGGTCACACTATCTCTAAGGGAGTGCCTGGCCACCCTGCGGAGGAAGCTCATTTCAGCTGCTTGTATCTGGAATCTTGTTCTTTTGGTTGTGACATAAATTTAATGCCCATAGGTGAGGGTAGTCCTGCTAATGATTTAATTATTGGATGAGGGTGTGATGAAGCAGGGATGAAGAGCAACATCTAAAAGTTGCAAGACATTTGTCCTCCAGGAAGGCACTTTGACAACTCTAAGACAGACTGTTGAAAAGTATTACCTGTGGTGAAAAACAACTCTGTCACTTCCAAATATTGTGAAATGTTTGCAGGGAAGGGTTGATTTTTCAGAGCTCTTCTAAATTCCCCAAGTAAATCAGCTTGAGCACTTGAGAGTGGAATATGCAGGTCAAGGCTCACATCAAAGTCCACCAGCTCTGTGGATGTAAGGAAGAAGTCTTTAGATAAGCTGGACATAACCATACAAAAAAAATTTCCCCAGTAAGATTTACAGTCCCATACACATAATATATGAGGCACAGTATGGACAGTTACAGCCATAATTATTCATACCCATGGCAAATGAATCAGCCAAAATGTCTGTTTCTGGTAGGAAAGGAGACAAGTATCTCTCAAAAGAAAAAACCATATGGACTCAAGGAGCATCAGTTTTGGAAAAACAAAAATCTTTTTACATTTACAATTTACTAAAAAACTGGTACGTCAAAAATAATGTATACCCTTGTCATGAATCAAGAGAAAAGTCGTGATTGGCATTACAGCAAACTGGTGACAAGGTTTTTGCATGTTTCCATTTGTGTTTTTCAACACTTTATCTTTGATGATGAGGTCCCAGTCTTTAAGGTGTGAAGGCCTCCTTGCCATTACCCTAAGTATTTTTGAAAAGTCAAACTTTAACAATTCAATTTGTGAGTAGAACTGCAGAATTTCTGGCAGAACAGAGTTTCATACCAAAAAAGAAGGCTAAAACTCTTTTGTTTCAGTAGTAGTCATTTGAGTCAATTCCTTAATATGAAAACATACTAGTTGTACTTCTGTCCATTGAACTATTTCACTTTTCTCTTTGTGTATATAATAACTGAATTATTGTAGGATATATCACGAAGTATAAGAAATTAAATTAATGATCAAGTCATCATGAATTCATGTGATAGGTCACACTTAGTAGATCATGAATTGAGGAAATTTTTCAGACATTAATTAATACTCAAAAAGTTAGCTAAATGAATTGGCCAGTATAGTTGCTTGGAGTTAAACTGATGATTGCCCTGCTTGATGATGGGAAGAAAAGTCCTCATCTGAAGATTAGTATGCGTCATACCGATCCAGCTGATACCATTGATGTCCTGAAATCTTTCCTAGCAGTGTGCAATTTGTTACTGAAGCTCAACAGCCCTGCCTGCCTCAGCTGCCTGTTAGAGCCCTTTTAGGATTGCAGGAAACATTTTCAGATCCAAAAGGGCACATCTTGATTCTAAGAACTTTGAGAACGAGCTTCTGTTTAAGCTTAAAAAAGATTTTAGTATTCTTGAAGAGATGGGTGAATTTCTAACAAAAGAAAAAAAAAAATCACACTTTATTAGATTTGAAGTCTTCATGTTGATTATGTTAATTTTTTTTTTTTTTTGCGGCACTAGAAGCCTTTATTTTTCATTTTTCGACAAAAGTGGACAGGAAAGAGAGCAGACATTCAGCAAAGGTCGCCAGGACCAGGACTCGAACCCATAACAGCCGCATAGAGGACCATAGCCTCCGCTCATGGTCGAGCACTTAACCCCTACAGCACCAGCACCACTACGTTTCAAGTTCTATGTCTAATGCAACTTTAGTGCTGAGAATACCAAAGCTCTAAAAAAAAAAACACACACACATACATATATATATATATATATAGTATATTATATATATATATATATATATTATATATATATATATATATATTATATATATACATATATATATATAAAAAAACACACACATACATATATATACTGTATATATATATATATATATATATATATATATATATATATATACATACAGTATATATATATATATATATATATATATACCAGTATATATATATATATATGATATAAGGCTGCACGGTGGCACAGTTGGTAGCACTGTTGCCTTGCAGCAAGAAGGTCCTGGGTTCGATTCCCGGCCGGGGGTCTTTATGCATGGAGTTTGCATGTTCTCCTCGTGCATGCGTGAGTTCTCACCGGGCACTCCGGCTTCCTCCCACAGTCCCAAGACACACCTTTTAGGTTAATTGGTCACTCTAAAATTGTCCTTAGGTGTATGAATGAGTGTCTTCTCTCTACCAACACAGTGCAGGTTGTGAGCAAAAGTGGAGAACTAACCTATTTTTTGTGCCTAAAACTGTTTTATTTTCTATTTCTCGAGTTTTCAAACGGTATTTTGTTTCATTGAAGGCAAAAAAAAAAAAAAAAAATATATATAATATATATATATATATATATATTTATTTTGTATATAACTTTTGTACTTAAGTACATTGCAGAACCTTTACTTTTTTAAGTTTACTTAAGTAAAGGAGTTCAATCACTACTTTTACCAGAGTCTCTTTTTACAAAGGTACCTGTACTTCTATTTAGGTAAAAAAAAAATAAGAGTACTTTAGCCCTCTCTGCTGGTCAGTGGAATAGTTCGAAAATCTTTCAACAGTGTTACTTTGGGCCTCTCAAGGACAGGTATTATATTTGAAATTTTCCACGTTTTTGGAACATATTGGTAATTTAAAAGACAATGAAATAATTTTGTAAACACTGCTGTTAGTTTAAGTCTACATGATTTAATCACCCTGGCAGGGGCAGGCTGGCTATCAGGAGCACAGGGACAATTCTCTGTGGCCTGGCCGCAGAGAGGGAGAGCATAAACAAAAAAAATAATAAAATAAAAAAACACTGGCTGCTGAAATTTCGGTAAAAAACATCTGCCAATCAGTGTCATTAAAGAAGACCTGCAGTATATCCTTGCTGCTCACATAACACAGTTGAATGTATTTAGACATATATTCTCTGTCTTTACTTTAGCTTGATATTTGTGGAGCAGATGAATAATGTTGTGGTCTGACTTCCGCATAAGGTCATTTTAAGGCCTTTGGGTCAAACACGGGACGTCGTTCAGGTTCTCATGCCTATGAAGGCAAGTTACCTAGAACCTTTGAAGATTTAGTGTAATTTCTAAATACCTATATTTTTACAATACAATATTTAACATATACATTAGAATCTGCACTAAAATACCTTGTATTGCATAACTAATTAATCAAAATTGGAGAAAAATTTCAAAATTTAGACTTGCAATGAAAAACAATATAGCAACAGACCAAGGAACCTAAGAATTTTTACAGTACCAAGAAAAGTGATCACTTTCTGCAGTCGTTACAAGCTCACACCCAGAACTTCATTTGTAAAATATTTTGAGTCATACCATCAATTGTTGTTGAAGGAGATGGTGTTGTTGAATTTGGCATTGCTGTTGTTGTTGTTGTTGTTGTCAATACTGTAAATAGAAAATATATACATTAGTACTCTTACATGCCCTTATGTAAAGTGTAAACAGTGAAAGTTGTATTCTACAAAGCAAGCTTTGTGGAACCACTTAGACAGATGTCATCTAGCTTGTTAAAATTGTGAAAAAAACAAAAAAAATTCTGTTAAAGTGCCAGTTCAAAATTTACCCATGAAAAATCACTTCAGGCCTTTTTCTACCTTTAACGGAACACAATAAAAATAATGTATTCTGTATATCCTGTTTAGCTGAAAAACAAATGAACAAATCTGTTAGAAGAAAAAAAAATTTGATACATAAAAAAAGCTGCTGTAACCTGGTTGAATAGTAAAGAGTCTTCAATAGTTGGATGACACAACCCGCAATCTTGGAGAATCAAATGGTTTGATATTTATAGACAAAGTGGTCTGTGATGGGTGGTTTGTTATTGTGTGTTTATTTGGCTGAACTAACTACTAGTGATATCACACAAACTGGATGTTCCACATAATTTTTAAGGAGACAAGAGGGAACAGGCGAGGTGTACTGCCAAGAGCCTTGGCACTGAAGGAGCTCCAGGGATTCCTGGTTATTACTAGTTTTGTGGCTAGTTTTGTTCACTTGGCAGATTCAGACTTTGTTAAAACCCGTTTTTAGGAAACGATGAAAAACTTTGACTTAAACCACGTTTTCATGTTTTACATACCTGGAGTAACAGTTGGGCAGATAGAGTCATCTGTGGATCAACAGGAAATTAAATATTTGAGTTGTTGTCCAGAAAAATATAAAACATTAATGTGCATTCAAAATAAGATCTCCTAGACACAAATCTTTTGTGTAATTAAAATAAAAGGACAGCATTTATGTACTGGCACTACACAAACCTCTACATAACTGGGGTTAAAGATTTCACTTACTGGTGATAGGCTGACAGAACTTGTTGTCAGAGGGAAGTCCATATATGCATGTACAGGTTTTACTGCTCACATCATTGCATGAATTGCTGTTGTTGCACTTGTCACATGGCCAAGCAAAATCATCCTCACAGTTACAAAGCAGTCCGTTTGTGGAGTTTGGAGAGCATGCTGTATGTTTCAAAGAAGGAATGTCATTGAATTGTGTATTATTAGCACCACTGCTTTATGTGGTTTGGTATTCAACAGTACACATTACAGGTTCTTCTCATAGGGGACTTCTCTTTTGTGATAGTTCACCCTACGATACGTCTGATCTGCACTGTTTTCAACAGATTTAAATGCTGATTTTACAACCAAAGATTAAAAGCACGGGAAATGCTTACACCTATCCTCCAACCACTGTTTAACAATGCATAAGCAAAAAAAGTAACCTTTATTATTTATTTAAATTTATTGTTAAATATGCTATTATAGAACAACTAATAAATCTAGGTGGCAAGTGTGGGATTGAGGAAGGGGCATAGAGGTTGTGGTTCTTTACCCACTTGTAACATCTGATTAAGGAGAAAGTGCCACATGGGACACATACCCTGTCTCACCCTGGTATGTCACTGGTAGTCCTATAACTTTAGGTTTTCCCCGGTCCAGCACGTCTAAATAAAATAGCTAAACGACCTCGTTAGCATACAGTCAAACTCTATATTCCTGCTAATTGAATTCATACTCGCCGTCTCCCGCTTCATCTGGGACCGGGTCGCGGGGCATCCTCTGGATGGTGCCCAATGCGTTCTCAGGCCAGCCGAGAGACGTAGTCCCTTCAGCGTGTCCTGGGCTGTCCCCTGGGCCTCCTCCCAGTGGGACATGGCTGGAATACCTCCCAGGGGAGGCATCCAGGAGGCATCGAATACAGATGCCTGAGCCACCTTAACTGACTCCTCCCGATGTGGAGAAGGAGCGGCTCTACTCCGAGCTCCTCCCGGATGGCCGAGGTCACACTATCTCTAAGGGAGTGCCTGGCCACCCTGCGGAGGAAGCTCATTTCAGCTGCTTGTATCTGGAATCTTGTTCTTTTGGTTGTGACATAAATTTAATGCCCATAGGTGAGGGTAGTCCTGCTAATGATTTAATTATTGGATGAGGGTGTGATGAAGCAGGGATGAAGAGCAACATCTAAAAGTTGCAAGACATTTGTCCTCCAGGAAGGCACTTTGACAACTCTAAGACTGTTGAAAAGTATTACCTGTGGTGAAGAACAACTCTGTCACTTCCAAATATTGTGAAATGTTTGCAGGGAAGGGTTGATTTTTCAGAGCTCTTCTAAATTCTCCAAGTAAATCAGCTTGAGCACTTGAGAGTGGAATGTGCAGGTCAAGGCTCACATCAAAGTCCACCAGCTCTGTGGATGTAAGGAAGAAGTCTTTAGATAAGCTGGACATAACCATACAAAACTAATTTCCCCAGTAAGATTTACAGTCCCATACACATAATATATGAGGCACAGTATGGACAGTTACAGCCATAATTATTCATACCCATGGCAAATGAATCAGCCAAAATGTTTGTTTTTGGTAGGAAAGGAGACAAGTATCTCTCAAAAGAAAAAACAATATGGACTCAAGGAGCATCAGTTTTGGAAAAACAAAAATCTGTTTACATTTACAATTTATTAAAAAAATGGTACGTCAAAAATAATGTATACCCTTGTCACGAATCAAGAGAAAAGTCTTGATTGGCATTACAGCAAACTGGTGACAAGGTTTTTGCATGTTTCCGTTTGTGTTTTTCGACTCTTTATCTTTGATGATGAGGTCCCAGTCTTTAAGGTGTGAAGTCCTCCTTGCCATTAACCTAATATTTAGATCTCTCCATATCTATCTAGTCTCTGTCATGTTTAGGTTGCGACTCTGGCTGGATGACTTGAATATGCTTTCACTGTGGTTAATGGGGGGTGGGAGGTTCATGGGGTTGAGATCAGAATTTACTGGGGGTTTGGGACTGTTTCGTCCTAAGACGGCTTTGGTAAGCGGGTTTGTTTGGACAGGGTTGACACCTCTTTTGTTCGTGACCCCTGCTCTGGATGGGGACAGGGGTTGTTGAAGGTCATGGTCAGGGCAGGGGGTTGGGGTCTTGCCCAGGGTCTTTCGGGTTTGGGCTGTGCCAGCACTAGTCTGGACTGGTGGATGTTTTGGATGTTTGTGGCTCAGACCTCCTCTGTGTCTGCCTCGGGTCCTAGGGAGCAGGTCTGTGGCTCCTCACACCGGCTATTGAATGTTTATGGATAAGAACCCTTATTTGTACGAGCACGCTCACACATACACCCACAGATGTTTGGATTCAGGTTTTAACAGATACACACATATGCTCTATATTTAGCTGCGGTTGCAACTAAATACATCATGCATTCATTAGTACCGTGTACTTTTCGGTAACATTGTTGGTGTTTATATATACACGTTTCTGCAGATGTAGATGTAGTCTTCTAGGGTGTTATCTTGTTTTCTCTTTATCCTTCTTTTTCTTTGCTATTCTTTTCTTCTTCTCCCCCTTTTACATTTTTAACCCACCTCTCTCTCTCTTTCTTCAAAGTTTCCCTTTCGTTTCCGTCTCCGTGTCCATTGCATTTGAAATAATCCCAAAGCAGTTTCTTATAAAGTTCTATATACCAGGGCTATGCATAATTATGGGCTCAAAAAATGATGTACAACTAGTGGTACTTGGGAAATGTTGGTGAGAATTCTTTGCAAGGCAACAAATGTAAGAGTAATGTATTGTTCAACCAGGAAAAAGTGTTTAATACTAATGTGCTCCAGTTCCAAGTCAGAAAACCAGTTGGAATTGATATGTTCATTGACTATGCTAGCTATTACAAGTAATACAAGCTTAAACAATGTATTTCTCTAATTTCTAAATGACACTGTAGCAATATTTTTGCTGAAAGAGGCTGTATTAGGAGATTGCAGAAATGAAAATGAAATATTATTTGCCGTGGCTATCACTACATTTTTAATACATGGCAGTTGTTTTGGATTTTGAGGTTTCAAATATCAAGGGGACTTTTCTTATTTTTAAAAAGTCAAACTTTTCAAAAAACAAATCAGTTTCTGAGTAGAATTGCAATGCACGATAACACTGCATTGTTTATCCAACAAGCTGTGCTAACGGATAAAGCTATTTGCTTTTTTTCTTTTTCTCTGTTCTGATGTTTCAAAATGTCCTCAGTTGGTTCTCAGAAAACGTAGTATCTAGCAAGATGGTAAAGTTAGAAAAGTCATGGTCTAATTTTTTTGAACACCTTTAACCCCCAGATTTTTTTTTTGGAGTTATTTTATGTTCATTGTACTTTATGATGACTTATCCGTGTGTTTCTTGTTCCCACTTGGACTTACTATTGGCTTGACCTTACTGGCCACAGTAAAACAAAGTCTCTAAATAGAAAAGTATTTTCTAATGTAGCTCAAACATTGTACTCCATGGAAGCAAAGAAAATATTTCCACACAATCCATTGTCAGGCTTGAGGACATAAACATGTGGCTAACATAAAAGCTTTTTCTGAGCAATATGTAAATTGTGTTGACCTCACATTACTCTGCTAACAAAAGCGTGATATCTTACTGCCGTCAAGTTCAAAAGTGCCTTTCAAGCATCATGGTTTCAGGAAAACAAGTTGAACATGTTTATGTGCAACACATTCTTCCTTCCCACACAGGCGTGAAAGTATTTTTTTTCTTGTTTCCTTCTTGAGTAAATCACACAGAAGTGTTGAGTGCATCAGGCATCATATTAAATAATAAACAAAGTGATTAGCGAGCATTTTTGAACACTGGTAAGAATCAGAAGTTGCACAAAATTCTCAAACTAATGAAGTAATTAGGTAATTTGGATCAAGTGTGTAGGAACAGGGACAGATGGAAACCTCAAAAGACAGTTGTTTCAAATCACTGGGACTTTACAATCAGGGAAGTTGCAAAGGACTCCAGTACCAACATGAAACATACAGTTGAAACCTCAAATTAACATACACTTTACAAAAGGATCACTTAAACGTTTTTTTTTTCACTGACATAGGGGCTTGGCACCCATCTCTAATTGAATGAGAGCCACGGTAGACCTTTTTCTTGTTTTAGGTTAGCTAGAAGTACTAAAATAACCTCTATCTGCAAAATGGCAAAATGAGTGAGATTTTTTTAGAGATCTTATTTTTAATTCTGAAGTTTACATACACTTCATGAGTATTTGTTAGAACTGCCTTTTAAATTTTGACTAGGTATAAACATTTTGGGAATCCTTCCAAAACATCACACAATAAATCAGAACTGGTGTAACTGAGTAAAAGTTGTAGACCTAACCCTAACCTGCACACCTTTTCAGCTCTGCCCACCAACTTTCAATGGGCTGGAGATCATCCACTCCAAAATATCTTTGTTATGGAGTTTTGACGAAAATTCACACTGAAAGACTCACCTCCCGGCCGTGGGTGGAGGTGAGTCTTTCAGTGTGCATCTCTCCTCCATCCAATCAGCGTCAGATCCAGATGTGTCTTCAATCCATCGTCCTCCGAGGCTTTGCTTTTAAGGACCTCCAGGCTTGGATTCCCCGCTCCTCAGCTGAGCTTCGTCTTCAGTGTAAGAATGTCTGACTATGAGTCTGACGATTTCACTGGCTCCGCGCAATCCCTCGTTGCAGTTCCTTGCCCTCCTTCCTTTTCTTCTGCTCGTAGGAGTCCTTGCTTAGCCTCCAGTCGTGTTTGCCCTTCTACATCGTCCCAGCTCAGGGCGAGCGGGATTTCTCCGGGCTCCGACCTGGACGCCTCTCAACTTGCTCAGCTTGTCTGCCTTACTCACTCCTGCCTTCTCTGGAAAAGTGCCTTCGGAAATCGCAAACCCCCCGGCCAAACGTCACCGGGGTCACCCTGCCTCCACTCCGGCTCCTGCCGCCGCACTGCCTGGCCCATCCTCTGTGGCAGCGTCTCCGTTCATCGATCCTCCCGCGCCCCAGGCTTCCACTTCCTATGCAACTCCAATCATTCCACCCTCATTCATCACATTTATGGTTTCTCTTCAGGGCTCTGTAGCTCTGCTCACCCAGCATATCCAGGAGATAGCCGCTAACACTGCCACGTCAGCACCTTCGCCTATCACTGCCCTGCCCGACGTTCTCCTTAAAGGCATTGCCAAACACCGCACTCCTCAGGCTGACTCCCGAAGACCTTTAACTATTCATCTTCTTAAAATCCTAATTTCGACCCTCCTTTCTGGCCTATTTTCTCCATATCTAAAATCACTCCTCACCAGTGCATTTCTTCTCAGCTTCTACCGTTTCTTTAGGTTAGGTGTATTTACTTCTCCTTCCAATTCCTTCGATCCATCTAGAGATTTAGTCTTTGTAGACCTAAAGTTCTTCCCAGATCATTTCAAACTCCACCTCAAACACACTAAAGGAAAAGTAATCTCCATCGCTCGCCTTGATGGTCCATTCTGCCCCTTTCGAGCCATGTTCAAGTTTACTCTCAAACTTCACAAGCTCGGCCCACCTATAATGCCTCTCTTCTGCACTCCAGAAAGAGCCCCCATGCCCGCTTCCTGGTTTCTCAAATATTTCAGGCAAACCTTAGCCTAATGCAACCTGCCCCCAGTCAATTCTCAGGCCATTCATTTAAAATAGGAGCAGCCACTACTGCAGCCACCCAAGGACTCTCATCAGCATCCCTCCAGCAGTTAGGTTGCTGGTCTTCTTCTGCTTTCTCATCCTACATTCGTCCAGATTTCCACACTGTCTTAACTGCTCAACGATCTCTCAGTTCTCAGGTAAGAACTTCCCGCCTTACCTTCACAATTCAGCTTATCCTCGTAAGTGAGATCGTCTTCCCTAACTTCATCTGCCTTATTCCTGTATCTTTAGGTCCCCTTCCTCCAGCAGTCAGCTGAAGTTAACCGCTCTCCTTCTTCCTAGACTTCACTTCTTGCTCTTCTTATCAGGTACCGTTACGTCATCATCTTCATTTATCTTCTTCATTTTCCTTCTTATAGGCTCAATTCTCCTCTCTCTCACTCCCTCCCTGGCCTCTCCTTCACTCTCCATGCCTTCTCTGCTTAACTCTTCATCATTCTCTTTGCAATGCATCCATTTCTCGATGCCTTCGTGGCACGAAATATTCTTCTCATTGCCTCCGCGGCAATGCTTCTGTTTCTTGATGCATCCGCAGCACGAAACATCGTCCTCATCGCCTCTGTGGCAATTCATTCATTGTCGATGGCTCCGCGGCACGATATCATTGCCTCCGCGGCAATGCATTCATTTCTCGATGCCTCCCCGGCACCTCATATGATCTCTATCAATCTATCTCTCTCATTGCCTCCATGGCCAACACAGCATTCTCATTGCCTCCGTGGCAATTCATGCATCCCTCTTCATGGCTCTGCTGCATGATTTCATTCTCATTGCCTCCACTGCAATGCTGTCCTCTCTCGATGCCTTCGCAGCTCGATATTTCATTCTCTTAGCCTCCGCAGCTGTCTTTTCCTACTTCTCACTGCCTTCGCGGCACGATCTATCATTTTCCTTCCTCTGCAATCTCAGCTCTTATTCCCAGGGCCTTCAAGGTTCAATCAACCAACTAGTATTTCAAGCATTCTAACTTCCCCCTCTCCTCAGCAGGTCCAATCCATCCCTCTTTATGTCCTATCATGGTTGGCTCTTCCTTTCTCCTATCTCATCCTTTCGCTATGCCTATCCAGCTCTTCCCTTTTCTACTTTCTCATCCATGTTCTCCCCTAACCCGTCTCATTGCATAACTCTAACCCTGCCCATCAAATCACTCTTCAAGTTTGTTTAACCCCAGCCTCGGCCTCGGCCCTTTTTGGGGGACGACTCATATAATTCTAAGCCTAAGACGCTCATTTAAGCTCATGTCATTCTCAGCATTCATGTCTTCCTCCGGGGTCCGAGCGCCTAATATATTAACTTTTATCGATAAACTTCTCTAATCGCCATCTTTGTGTTTCCTATTGTGAGTCTTTTCAGGTTGAAATTGAGTTTTGATGAAAATTCAAACTGAAAGTCTCACCTCCATCCCCCGGCTGTCTTACGACTCCATCATGCATCTCTCCTCCATCAAATTAGCGTCAGATCTGCATGTGTCTTCAATAAATCATCCTCCGAGGCTTCGCTTTTAAGGACCTCCTGTCATGGATTCCCCGCTCTTCAGCTGAGCTCCGAGCCTCCTCCGCCCCACCTCCACCATCTCCCTTCCATATTCCTCCTGGCTCCCTCACCTTCACTCCACCACCAGTATCAGATCCCAAGAGGGGTAACGACTCATATAATTCTAAGCCTAAAACAATCATTCAAGCTTATGTCATTCTCAGCATTCATGTCTTCCTCCAGGGTCCGAGCGCCAAAGATATTAACTTTTATCATTAAACATCTCTAATTGCCATCTTTGTGTTTCTTATTGTGAATCTTTTCAGGTTGAATTCCTTAAGCCACTTTGTCAGTATTTTGGTGGCATTGGCATTTGGAGGACCCATTTTTTGCAAAGCTTTACCTTGCCTTGGAAGTCTTGAGGTGATGCCACAATACCAAATTGTTATCTGGGCTTTCCCAAGTTGTTTAAAACCAAAGTAATCCAAATCTATGCAAACAACCGATTGTATGTAAGAAATTAAACTTCACTAAGCTATTGTTTTGATATTGGAACTGAACTAAAACAGGAAAACTTGAGTCAAATTTAATTTCAGACCGTGAGCAAAATTAGTTATGTATTTTTTTTACAGTGCATGTAAATATTTATTTTCTATTGTATCTTTTAAACCTACATCTTAAACCTACCTGTTTGGCTGCTGTTTACCTGGCAGAACTGACCATCACCTGGGAGGTTATTAATGCAACCACATGTGTCACCGATGATAACGTCACAGACTCCGTATGTAATGCAGTTGGTATAAGACCAGACAAAATTCTCCTCACACCTGCACTGATACCCAGTTTTATTTGGTGAACACACTGTGGGGAAAAAAAAAAAGTCAACACACTGAACACTGCAAATTTTAAATGTTATTTTTGAGAGTAGTGGAAAATGTGTCGGAAGCTTTTTACATTCAGTGAGGGAATTAAAACTAAACTGGAGGTCTGCAATCTGTGGCCCCAGAGCGACATGTAGGTCCTAGGTGCCCCCACAATGGCTTTGGTAACGCTGACCAAAATTGCTACAGAAAAAAAAAGCTAGGTACTAAGTATTAAGGCAATAGAATGATTAGTTTTAAGAGTTCTTGACATGTTTTATGCAATTTCTCTATTGGATTTTTAAAACCGAGCGGCACTAGAGGTATAAGAAACTATTTTCTGTCATTTCATGTCAACCGGCTGCAAGTTATTTGTTTTAATTTTTTTTTAAGAGGTACCTGTTTGTCTTTACTTTCCATAAATATGAAAGGACTCAGTTGGCCCCAGGCAACTATCATTTTTACATTCCTACTTTATAAATATTAAATCATTTATTTTGTAATTGATGATAAAAAAAATCCAAAGGCCAAGGAGGCTTGTTGCTCTAGACACATTTAGTCTAGGAGAAGAGGCTCATCGGACTGTAAGGGTTGACAACTTTTAAACAATACTATACATTACCTGTTGTTGCGTGAATATTGGAAATGTTAGCAGTGTTGTTGATAAGTATTGGAAAACTGAGGTTGTTGAAAATCGACTGGAGAACCGCCAGGTCAGAAAGTCTTATAACAACCTCAAGATCATATTCAGTGAAATCTGTGGGAGCTAGAGAAAAAACAGACACAGAAAGATGCTGCAACATAGCTGAGCCAATTATTCTTCCCATATGTTACACTGATATGCAGACAATAGTCATTATACTTTGGAGTGACTCACTTTCTCGTTTTTCTCTAACATGAATGCTGGGTGATTCAATTGCTGTCATTTCCTGTAATAATTCCACAGATTAGTCCAGACAAAATAACTAACTAGAGATAATTCGTTTGTAACGTATGTTGTACAACTTGTTGCATTATTATTTTTCATGCTGACCTCAAACAAGACGGACAGAGACTGTCTGAATCCCGGCTTGTCCAGAACGTAGCATACAACAAAAAAAATAACAGCAAACCGTAGCACTTTTGGTAAAGCCATTCTTACTGCAGAGAAGATAAATATCAACATTACTAAAAAATAAAATGCTTTAAACAAAATTCATTTAACGTTTTAAATTCTGTATACATTTGAAAAGAAAGGTGATTATTGGAAAGACTACAGGTAAGTCAGTAATATTTAATAGACATAAGATCACTTGTTAACAAAAAACGTATGCACTGAGAAACCAGACACACCTATTTAGACAAAACACACAGCTTTTCGTTTTGTTGCACAACGCTGTCCAAATAGTTAAGACTTCATAACAATGCTGCCTTTGTCTCTATTATCATATTATGGCTTGCGCATACTTAGACATATCTTAATGACTCCATCAGTATTTGATACCTTGGGAATTAGAACATGTGGGTCAAAATTTACCTGTTATAAATTTAAGTTTAAACAACTAGAAACAGTTCAATAAATATTGTGATGATTTAATGACCACTGTGAGACAATTAAGGCTAAAGACTTTAGACCCTTATAGGAAGAGACATCCAGAGTAAATATGAATCACCAGAACACAATAAAAAATTCTAAAACATTAAAGTCCCAAAACGAAACAGCTCCTACACAGTCATTGTGGTGTAGTGTGCACAGGGGTGCAGTGGTTAGCACTGCTGCCGTACTCATCAGCAAAGGATTCCTGTGATGTACTTTCATTGAAGATTAGTTTTGGCTTGGTTTATTTTCTGGTCATTTTATTTCTTCCCAGATAGAGTCCAGCTTGCAGTACTAAGCAAAAGTACTTCTAAGTACTTCAATAAAAAGCAACTTGGCTTCCTAAACCTCCCATTCAAAATCTGATCATGTTCTGATCATGGATTCGGATTTCCGTCTTGCAACTTGAGGTACGTTTTGGAACTGTATCCTACGAGGTAAAAGAATATTTTTGTTTACAAAAGCATTTGATTTATGTTATTTGACTACGTGTGACACTTAAGTTTACAGGAAAAGTGTACATAATAAAAAGGCTCCAAACTGTAATTACAAATTCCTGTTGAGCAAACTATCTTTCAACACTTTGTTTTCTCTCCTCACTTTGTCAGCAAATCTGAATGAAAGCTCTATAATTATATATGATTGTAGATAAAATTCTTAACAATAGGGCGATAGTTTAGCTCAGGTTTTCCTAATCCAGGTCCCAACTTAAATGAATGGGTGATGAACAGGGTTCTGCAGCATTTGAAGGCACGCTGGCAAAGTAATGCAGTCATGTTAATCAGGTGAGCTTAAGCAGAGACACATCTAAAACATGAAGGACCGTGAGCCTCCTGGACCAGGGTTAATAACACGGGTTAAGCTAAAACCAGTTTAACACAGACTAAACTTGATAATATATATTTTTTAATATGTCACCCATGACTAAAACTCATTGCACATGCCAATAGAATCTTTGCAATCTTAAAATGTTGTTCTTTTCTATTTGGGAAAAATTAATAAGTGCTGGAGATTTCCAAAAATCTTAAACTTTCTTGAAAATCTTAGTAAGCATACATCTCTGCTATTTGTCAATGACAATTTTAAAAAGAGACATAAAGTGATTTTTGTTTATCTTTGTTGAGTAAACAACAGGTTTGTGTCTCTTCTTCAAAAAAGTATATTTATAGTAAAAGCTGAAAAGCGTAAGAAGAATCAGTATTTGAGGCATGCACTAAAAAAAGTAGAATGAAGTTCTACGGGATAACAGTTACGTTTAATTACTTTACCTCTCCATGTAGTCTGGCGTGCAAAGAGGCTTGTGTCTTGAGTGCACATTCATTGTACTGCTCTTCTTTAAATACAAAGAGGAAAAGCCATCTAAACAGGGAAAACCCCCTTTGTGAGCTTCCTGGAGTACTTTGCAGGACTCACAATCATTGCGTAATCCCCGACAAATGCACATCTACTGCTGGATCTCTTTGGTCTTATTGTGATCCTTGTTCTGTTTATATCAATGTTTGTACCATTTTCTGGTCCATTTACATTCTAATAAAAAATATCCACCCACAGGTGCAGACACAGTGTAGCAACAATGTTGCACTGTTATAGTGCCTCAGGAAATTCTATATGTGTGTAGTAACAGAATGGTTTCAAATAGTAAGCAAGCACTACCTTAAAAGGATTTCAGGGGAATCTTAGTTTTGTATTCCTCATTCCTTATCTTCTACACTGCCATAATTCAGTCTGTCCTGTCTTCGTCCACCTCAGTGTGGTTTGGCTCATTCACAAAAAAGGACAGGTCCAGACTGCAGCGAACAATCAGGTCAGCAGAGAGAATTATTAGGACTGACCCTCCTTCCATCCAGGACTTATACAGGTCTAGGTTCAGGAAAAGGGCAGCTACTATCTCTGCAGACCCCACGAACACTGCACATAAACTGACTTTTATAGAGTTTTACTTTCAGTTCGGCTCTATAGAGCGCTGTTCGCTAAAACGAGCTGCCACTGAGACAATTTCTTCCCCCCAGGCTGTTTCTTTGATTAACTCTTCACAGAGTTTCACAACAACACCATGCATACTTGGACTCTGATCTAACATTATCTTCTCTTCTAACATCTCGTGTATATTAGTACATTTTAAAGATTTTTTATATTTCCATTTATTTATTTAAAAAATAAATAATAATAACAATGATCTTCACAAAGTGTCAAATGCTATGTTTGTGTGCACAAACTTGGCAATAAAGCCAAATCTGATTTTACATGTGGATTTTAGCCACCCCCATTATAGAGGCAAACACTAATAGCAATAGATAAAACAATACAGCCACCTTATACCATTTGTTTTTTTTACATTAACACCTTGACTCAGAAAATTGTAAATATTTTTAACGACACAATCCTCAGAAGTGACATATTTAACATAACAGAATATGATAACCTATATAGAAACATGACATGCAACATGTTTTAAACAAAACAAAAAACATACTTTCAGCGTACTTCATGCTAAATGAGACAGACGAACAATCTGTACAGAATTTAGCTGCATATACTAAGTATAACCGCTCATACCTTTTAGACAATTATTATCATGGTTTGGTTATTAACACTCTGGTGCAGGTACAACTACAGACTTAGAAGGAAGTTTAAAGTAATTTATTAGGGAGATTACAGTGATGATATAAAGACTGGCTGGTTTCTGAGTTCGCAGTTCTGGAGGAGTGAGTGCCATACACCTGACAGGAGGTGAAGTTGGCAAATCTAAACGGAGGTGAGCTGCTTGTCTTTTGTGTTCTGAATCTTTTTTGAACGGTGTTTCAGACAGAGGAGACAGGGAGTGAGGCAAGTTCCTGCTGACTGAGCTCAGGAGGTGCTCTTAGAGACAGTGAGGAGATCCAGAGGGTCCGGGGCAAGGAGGAGGAACCAGTAGGTCGCCATAGACCCCAGCAAGACACTAGGAAGGGATCAGAGGGATGATCCAGGATGTGGAGAAGGAGCTTCAAGTAAGTACTAGTAGTAAGATCAAAATACCACAGCAACAATGGTCCAGATTACCACAGGAACATGGAGAACAGACAACTCTCCCCTGCCTCAGTCAGTCTTTTAAACAGCCTCCTGATGAGCCTTAAGGAGCAGCAGCTGTCGTTCATTAAACAACCTGCTGGCCATACCTACTGAGAGGTGACACACAAACACGATCTGCACTCATCCCCACAGATAATTAATTACCTATACAAATCCCAGGAGTGTGCGAGCTGAAAGCACATTCAGCTGTTACTGGTGACAAAAAGAGACAGAATAAAATCTAAACCTCTTGCTGATTACTTAGCTTTTAAGTTACTGAATTTCCTGTCATGGTATTGCATAATAGCATTTCATTTTATTTGCATTGGAAGACAGGATGCCATAGGAAAATAATGTTCCCACATCACCATCCCACACATTTAGCACTGTAGCATACACAATTGAATCAGGTAAACCAGACTGCTATTCCCCCACACATCATGTATGCTGCACATGTGCAGCATTGCTACAGCAAAAAAATGCAACTGCGCCTCAGATGTCCCACCCATGAACCAATAATAACATGGCATAATTTCACACTAAGCTATACAAAAGCTGTTCTCACCTGTAGATGTGGAATGGATGAAACTGACAGTGAGGCATCACTTACTGTCAGGTGAATTTGGTTGATACTTATTTGACTATTTGGATGAACTCATAGAGTATTGACTTTTCATACTTAGATGAACATTTAATCCTTACTATGAAACCCCTCCCCAATAAAACAAGGTGGCGATGTCACATAAAGGTAAGGTAATCTGTCCTGATAAGGACAGCATAACACTGAATTTCACCTGAGTGATCTCCAGAATACATAAACCTTTCAGCGTGAGAGCACATCAAAAGCAACACACATAATTCAAAGACATGTCCGAATTTTGTTTCCAAAATTTCTTCTACATTTTCTCGAGGTTTAGACTCCTTAAAAAGGGTGACTGCTATGTAACTTTGCTGACTCAAAAAGAACTCTAAACATTTTATTTTCATGGAACATGATTGTGTTGTGGGGCAAGAACACTCTCGTTGACCTCACTTTTCTGGCTCTGAAGACCACGTTGGCCTGGAACAATCTATTCTCTAGATATATCCATGAAAAGGTCAATACAAGAGGCACATTATATTCTAGAGACATCAGAGTGCAAGCAAGTACATTTACTCAGCCGGTTATAAGATACAAGCAGACAAATGCAGTGAGACAATCCTGGTATTGACTGATTGAGTCTCTGGAGACCTCAGTTTTAATACCTTTGAGGGGCATTTCCTACTTCTAACCATTTATATATATTTTTAATTTGTATCACCTGATTGCAAAACACTTATAATTTCATATTCAAACTAAACTGTGTATTGTTCTGCTTAATTTTTATACTAAAAACATTTTCATTAAACTCACCCGGATCCTTTGATTTTCACTCTTTTGTTTTATTACTATTTTATTACTCTTCACAATTTTGGTAAGTAGCTATAAGGTATTTCATAATTTCACACTGTTTAATGAAGGGAACTCAAAAGCAGTTAATCTGAAAGAGAATGAAAAACATTTTCCAAAAAATCTTGACTTCATTATTCTACAGTTAGAAATAATTATTACTAAATTAAAATCATTCCATGTTTCCCTAAATTAAAAGTTTTTCTAGTCGACTCTAGTCTACTGAAAAAGTAGCAGAGCTTTCAAAACATCCTGAATAAGATTATGTAGGTCAAGAAAACAAAAGGAAACATACATTTTATTGAAACACATCTTAGCATACATCAACAAATTTTCCAAAACCATTTACAAAAACTTAAACCTGCCTCATCTCTTACCAGAAAAACTCAATTGCTGTAACAAAAAAATGCATTAATGATAAAGGAGTGTGAATAGTCGGTAAAAATTTGCAAAGTTTTGCAACTATTACTTCTTTACATTAAATCCACTTAAAAAAACATGCACACAGACTTACGTGTTTGGCCATATTTCAAAGAACAGTATCATCAAAAATCCAATGAACAAAATTTATTCATAGTTTCTGTTACGGCCCAAAAACCAAAAAAGAAAGGGTAACAACATATTTCATGAGGGATAGAGAGACAAGATACGGGTTCAAACATTCCGTATACTGATTACTTTGTTTCTTCTTTAGTTTTCTTGAAATCCTGTTGAAACTGGAATTCGGATTGTTATTTTCTGTGTAAATAAAACAAGAAGACAAAGAACCCTTACCTCCCTATGCTCACAAACAAACCCAAAAGTACAAACAGAAAGATGGGCCTGATGAGCCGGCCAAACAGAAACAAAAGGTGCGACAGCGAGCCACCCTGTAACAGGGCCCCCGAAGCCACTCCCGACACCAGACTAAGAAAAAACCCAAAAGGAACCTAAACCCCAAAAGAAAAAAAGCGAAAACAGGATCGGTCCCATCAGGCCAAAATCAGAACCAAAGGCTAAGGCTACAAAAAACAAAAGACGCATGGCATGCTGCTGCTGAGGCCTGGAGCACTGAAAATCGACTGGATGCACGCAATCGAGGCGTGAGAAAGAGACAGACAGAGCGTCCAATGTCCAGCCTATTTATGGGTTGGCGAAAACAAGCGTAAAAAGGAAACTCTCAAAAAAAATTAAAGGGATTTAACCAACACCAAACAAAAACGGCCAGAAATACAAAAGAGCAAATCAAAACAACAACAATAATAATAATAATAATATTAATAATAACAATGTGTGCCCAGTGAACATAATAGTTCCAAAATTTCTAAAAGAAATACTTTCAAGAAGTACATAATAAATAATGATCACTGCACTCACATGTGTTCAGGGTTGAGTAATGTTGAGATGAGAGAATTCAACGAGAGAAATTGCTTTTTAGAATTTTCCAATGGATGTAGAAACAGCAGCATCCACATCTCAGCCATATTGTAAAATCTGAGGGATCCTGAAGTCTATCCATTGTGTTTTCTTCTACCTGCCACAATTAATTCTGACAAAACAAACAAGGCAAATATTACACTGACACCTTTGGTGTCCCCTTCAGTATGATCAAAGTAAATCAAGCTTAAATCTTTAAGAACATGGTATTATAAACTGAACTATTGTTTGATTTATTGTAAATAATTGCTACTTTCCCCAGTTGGTCAACTTTCCAAATTTGCAGGAGTCACCTGCAAATACCAATGGTTTGAAGGTCAGTCACTTTATTCGTTAGAAGACTGATGTTAGCCTATTGAGGAACATGTAACAACATCAACAAAATGTAAAAAAGAGTGTTTGCAAAACCACACTATTAAAAAGACAGAGAAGAAAAAAAAGTACTGAAAAAACTAGCAACACCATATTAAAAGTAATAATCGATGAATGTTGCTTGACAGCAGAAAAACTGTTAAAACTGTAAAAACTGAAAAACTTAAAAATGCAGAGTAAAAATGGTAATACATAAGTGCGTTTTAAATTGCTAATATAAAAATTAAGATGTCTGTCATGTTCTTGCATTTTTGTTTAACATTGTAATGTTCTAATTCATATGAAAAAGCTTTTATTATGTCTGTTTTGTTTGCTTTGGTCCTGCAGCGCCTCCCAGAGGACAAAAGCCAATACAGCTTATGTGTGGAGCTAAATCGGGGCCATAAAGTTTGTTCAAATGAAAAAAATTTGAACCTGAAAAATAAAAGTTTGTTCAAACGAAAAAAATTTGAACCTGAAAAATAAAAGTTTTTTCAAAAGAAAATAATTTGAACCTGTAAAATAAAAGTTTGTTCAAAGGAAAAACATTTGAACTTGAAAAATAAAAGTTTGTTCAAAGGAAAAACATTTGAACCTGAAAAATTATTTTGAACCTGCCCCAAGAAAATGTGAAAACTGGGTCAAAAGTTTTGCAGCTGAAAAAAAACTGATGTGAAACTGGAAAAAATAAGTTCAAAACTACTTTTCAGATTCAAGTTTTTTTTTCGAACTTGCAGATATTTTTTTTTCGGCTTCAAACTTTTGGCCCTTTTTTTGGCGTGGGGGGCGGGGCTTTTCAGATCACGGGGTGCGGAATCATGACTGACAGCTCAACACAGCGGCTGAACAACATGTTCCCAGCTGTTGCATTCAGGGACCGTGGGAACTGGAATTATCTGTAATACATCATCGATATTCTATATAGCCTATATGTTATTGGTTTTGAAAGATAACATGCTTCACCGATAGAAACAGCTTATGTGAATACACGACGCGCATCTCAGAGGAGAAAATATGATCTTGAAAGATTTGCACAGCATTTTAAGTCCGTGTTGGAGATTTCCCATGCTCTCAAAGTAAAGCAGAAGAACCGCCAGACTGACCGGCGGGAGTATTCGACTGGAGCTCTAGTCGCCATGGCCTCGTCTTCTTCTGCGGGCGCTAGCAGTGATCAGGTAATAATAAAAAGGCTGGTTGTCATTTTATCGCACAGGGAAACATAGTATAGCTATATATATATATATATATATATACAGACACATTCACTGTTGATACCTGAGCAGTTTACAGAAACAGCATGACATGGACCTTATCACTGTGATATGTTGGCTAGCCCGTCATAGTGGAAGTCTGCCTTACAAATCAATGAAACCAGAAGCAAAACGAGTGGATTTTCTGAAAAAAACCACGATGGATGTTTAAATTTAACTTCATGTTTTAGATGGTCCCACCCCTTGAAATATTTACAGATGCATTTGAACCAAGTAAATGCTGATTTCATGAATACCAAATGGGGTCCTAGTTGTTTAATAGAATATGTGTCATGTCATGACATTTCGGTGTTTGAAGCTACACCAGAGGGCTGCTACACAAAACCAGGATAGTTGATTGAGCTGGTATTTTCCAAATATCCTTACATAATTAAGCCTGGACTTGTTTTCACATGGACTGGACTCCGTCTATCAATCTATGAGTATTGTTATCTTTCACTATCTTGCAAACTGTAATAACATTATCAGAATTAAACTTATTTTAAATGGTTTGTGTTGCATTTGTACTTTATGGTTTTATTTTCCCATGACTTTGCTTTATTCTCCTTGTGAACTATCTTTTTTATTTTTGTTTGTCAGACTGAAAGTCTCAGTGTAAGAGTGGCAGCAGCTGCACAGAATCTTATAGCAGTGCTCACTCAGAACATTGCTCAGGGACACCACCTGGCAACTCAAGGTGGGAGGCCGGAACAGGGACCTCCCTCAATAGATCAGGAGATGACAAGGTTTAGATATGTCAAATAACTCAATATTGTAAAAGTAATTCCAAGTTGTTGTCATTTGTTACTGAACGTTAAGTTAAACATGTTTTTCTTGAATCTTCTAGATCTTTCCCAGGTATTTATCAGAGGAGGAGTTACCTTGGAAAAAGAAAAAGCCAGTGTCAAAAGACCTTCAGCCATTTCCCACCCAATAAATGGATACCTATAACTTGTACTCAAGTTCAAAAGACATTTTGGCACATGAATGTAAACACATCAATCGAAATTTGCTTTCTTCGTAGACCCATTCAGTCACATTGTTCACATAACATACCTCTGATTTCAGAAATGATGGCAGAACTTGAAGGCCACTTCTTTGAGGGGCCCAAGAATCAGAAGTGCCCTCGATACTCTGTCACCGACTTTGACACCGGTGTCCTCAGGTTTGCTTTTATCTATGTAAATAACTTTTTTCAGAAAATGTTCCAAAAACACATAGTTACTCTGTGTTTCTCCCTAGGACTGTTGGTGAAATTTTCGCAGTTAGCTTGGCTCAAGGTGGCCCTGCACCTTCATTTTTAAGTCCGTGAGCCTACAGTTATATCTGCAATGGGCACATAGACCCTGCAAGTCTAAGGAGTGATATGGTGGCTGATTTGCAGTTGCAGTCCTTAATTGAGCAGGTATTGCACTGGCAATGACATTAAAAAAAGCTTGTTAAAGGCACAATGGAAGTGTACTGAAACATTTAATTCTCTTTTAAAAAAACATTTCCCCATCACTACCTTTCTTGATGTAATTTTAGGTCGAAGCCTCGACTGAAGTTTAAATTTTGGGCCTTTCTGATGTCATATTAAACTGTGGCTTCAGTGGAGCAATATCTGTGGCCAATAAGGAGCAGATACTCCAGTATGTATTCAAATACTTGTAACACTTTCCTTTACCCTCAAAGACGTTTTCTGGTGTGTAAAAAACGTCCTACTGTGTAAACAAAAGGGTTGAAAGATCTGCTTTGTCTCTACTATCATTGCTTTTAGTGCCATCACTCTCCATGGAGGGCTTAGCTTGCTTCCAATGTTGGATCAGCTTAAGGAAGGCTTACGGCTAGATGGCCTTGCTGAGCTGCTGAATCAGTACCCGGAGATCTGCAAGCCCCTGTTTGTAGCAGGGCAAGATATTGAAGTAAGTCAATATGAGTACTTAATTGTACTTTGTTTATAATTGTACATTTCAGAAATTGTATAAGGATGAAATACTGTTACCTTTTATCACCACAGACAAATGCAGAGTTTGTTATGTCTGCCATTTTCCCTGAACTAAGTGAAAAGGGAACGAACAAATATCAGGTTGAGGTGAAGTTGGTGAACTTCCTTCAAGACTTCTTGTATTAATTTGAAGGTAAATTGTTCAGTAGTTTTTTTCTTGAAGTTTATTTTGCACAACTTCAGACACAACAATCACATCAAAAATATGTTCTGAATTAGCTGTATTAACAACTTTTAAAATAATTATATATATCTACAGCAAAGTTTTTTATCCATGGCGTCACAGAGGTTCGATAGTTTGCACTGCTGCCTCACAGCAAGTAGGTTGGAATTCATTTCTGTCATTTCTGTGTGCAATTTTCAATTTTCTCCCTGTGTCTTCAGTGGGATTCCTCTGGGTACTTTGGTTTCTTCTTAAAATGAAAACACAGGCATTTTCAGGTTCATTTTACAGAAAATTTCAAATAAAAAAAAACCTTTGATCTAAAAGGCAAATTACATGCAACTAATTTCAGTAGTTATGGTAGAAGCTGATGGCTGTGGGCAGGAAAGATCTCCTGTAGCGGTCTGTATTACAACAGATTTGAAGAAGCCTCTGATTGAAGACACTCCGTTTATGCATGACAGTGTCATGAAGAGGATGGTCGAGGTTGTCCAAATTTTTTTGATGTTATGGAAAATCCTTAATTTGTCAAAGTTAGCAAGCATTCATCCCTGCTGTCAAAGTTGAAGACCAATGTGATCCCTCTGTCAGAATGTCTGTGTAATGCTGCTAAAAAATAGGATTGTGTGTGCATAGGATTGTGTGGGTGTGCACGGGTGCTTCTCTGGACACGAGTGTCTCTGTGGCCAGTGATGTTCTGGTGACCAATCCAGGGTGTACCCTTCCTTTACTTGATGGCAGCTGGGATGAACTCCAGCTTACCAGCATCCCTGAAAGAAGATAAGGGCCAGAAGATGAAGGAATTTCTTCTCATTTTTATTTGTTCATTTTTTTACAGAAAATCCTCAACATGCAGAAGACGGATGTCCACGTGCTGTCACACCTTCAACATTTCTGTAGTGGCTGACAGGCCAGGGTCATGTACCCTTACTCCCATCTGAAAAGAAGGACTTTGTTGTGGCAGTCCAATTCAACCATGATTGCAGTGCCGAATTTGGAATTCACAGCATTTGCTATCCAGTTGTATCTGCATGTTCAATGACCAAGTGCTTCCCCCTGTAAAACATATGACGACGTACGACCAGTTTCAGAGGACTGCTTCTCGAGGCTTTTCATCAGGGCCGGGAAAGTTCCATAAAGTCTGAGCTTTAACTTAAGTATTTGGCATGAAAAAAAATGCCAGTCTGAAAATTTAACTTTCCTGTTTTTGCAGTTTTAAAAAAAGGTATTTGTCTTGTTTAAATAAAAACAAGTGTTATGGAAAACTATGGCCCCAAAACTGTCGAAAAAAGGGGGCGTGACAGTGGTTGTTATTCAAAACAAAAGTTTGTTAAAGCTTTAGAAAAAAAGGGCCACACGAAATTTAATTTCAAAAATAAATTGTTTTCCCCGGTCAAATTTATGTTTTTATTGTACAACTTTTTAATTGGGGACATAGCTTTACGACCGGCATGCAGGGGGTAAGTACAGACAATAAGAGCTCATGTAAATTTTGGGATTTTATTTGTCATACACAACCAACTACTCTTTTTTTTAGCCCTGCCATCTGTGGGGTTCCAGGCAAAGGGGGAGAAAATGCACATTTTGATCAAAAATTTTTCATGTTATGGGGCAAAAATTCTGACACTCCCAAATTAAAATTTTATTGCCTCAAAGAGCCCCAAACGGGCCTCTAAAAAAAGCCGTTTGCTACAGAAACCCCTTAAACACCAGCAGTAAAAATTTAATGTCATAAAAACCCGCTTTAAGGTTTGGAATTTTTTAAATTTTTTCCAGCTATTATGACATGTGATTATGCACAAAGTGTAATACGTTTTTAAAAAGATGTCACCGGCCATATGATTGTGAAGGTCCAGTGACATCAATGGTGGCATGAAGCCTGTCAATGTTCTGCTCTGACAGAGGGCATTTCACTGATGGAACAACTGTCATCAACTTCCTGTCATGTCCGGCTCATGGACAGTGATGTCATCATCCACATCCTGTATCTCCTGTGAGCAAATCAGAAGTGAGGAAGAGTAAATACAAAAAAAACTTGGAAGGGAAAGGACTTAAACATAAACTGATAAAGCTGTGACTACAATCACATCAGAAATGTTGTGAGGGATGTGGCGTTGTAAACCATGGCTGAAGTTTCTATGACAAGTATTGTAAAGCAATCAATGGCAAGAGACTTGGAAAGTTTTACAGTTGTGTTTTTACTGTAATTTGTTGACAACAACTTGACAAACAACTTTTTCCTGCATAAGTGTGCACGACAACTATAGTGACAAAATGATTTGAAGTTTGGACAAGTAGTTTTGAGCATTTGTATTCTATTCTGAGAAATGCATGAAAGTAAATAAGAAAACCCGTAATAGGAAATGTAACACTAAACACATATAGTCTAAGATAAATGTCTGACCTGTGTAGTATGCTGTCAGTAAATATGTATAAGCTGTCAGTAAAAAGGAAAAACATACTTTTCTTGAATAGCCATCTATTTTCCTCCAAATATCACCAGACCATATCTGTAAAGGGGAAAAGAAAAACCCCGGAAAGGGATCATTGATTTTAAAAAAGTGATAAAGAATATTACTTTACACATCATGTATTGCATGATTAACATCATGTTGACAAGAAAAGTTTACTATACCTTATGAGCTTATGGTTAGTGTCTATGTGAACCAAGTGAAGAGGACCTGGAACTGAAAAAGTTCTTCTGGCAACACAACCAAGTCCTGCCATTCTTCTGACCACACCAACAGAGTCGACACGATGCACTGATGCAGAAACTCCGTTCCACTGTACACGATGGCCCATGGATTGGAGAATCCCTTTTGTCATCCGGTACCCAATATTAGGAGTTTTTGCTTTAATGGACCTGACCAAAGTGTCCGGCTCTTCATCAGTCAGTTGGCTATAACACAGCTTTATTGACACCCATAGTCATGCAGACGCCGTTTCACTGTCCTTGGAGATATACCCAGAATGGCTGCAATTTTTGACACTGAAAAGGACATTTCTGTAAAAGTCTGAAGTTGCTGAGAAGGTACCACATACTTTGGCCGCCCACATTCATCCTGTGATACTGGTAGCAGGGAAGGGTTGAAATCCTGAAAATTTTCCTCATTAACAAGAGCTGCCAGCACAGTAAGTCCATGAAGTACGTCAGGAGGCATCTGAACATGATTCAGAAGTGATCTAAAAAGAAGGATCTCGTGGTTTACAACAAACCGAAGACAGTCCACATCTAGAGGTTGTCTCTGCATGACCTGGGTCAATTTGCGAAGAAGTCGACGCAGAAAGCCCCATTTTAACTGTTCCTGTCATGGAGTAAACCAATAATTATATCTTTTCAAATGAGAGACAACTTAGGTTAAAATGGGAAAAAGACAATCAACAGACTTAAAGACTGTTAATGGCAGCATAACTGCATGTAAAATTTTTTATTTGTTCTTGAGAATTTTATAGAAAAGCACACAATCAAAATGTGAGTAGTTATAAAATACTTTTAGTGGCTGTGTATATAATTTCCAGTGCACATGCAGCTCACTTCCCTGTTCCTTGTTTTAATTTTTTTAAAAGACATTAATTTCTAGCACTTACTATGACAATGTAGGGTTGTACAATTTGAAAAAACTAAACTTATTTAATAGGTGGCACAGACAATAAATAACAAAAGAGCCTTATTAATACCATATCTGGTTTGCACGTGATGGAACAGCAAAAAAAGCATTATAAAATATAGTAAAAAATAAAAAGCTATATAAACTTTGAAGAACACATAACTAAATGCGCTAAGGTCATTTGTATGTAACCGTATTGTATTCATCCAAAGGTCAAAGGCACATAAATGAACACACAGAAAATTAAAAAAGGCAAACAAAGCAACAGCTCACTAAAAACACTGTGATAAAAGGCTAAGTTTAATTCTGATAATGTTATTACAGTTTGCAAGATAGTGAAAGATAACAATACTCATAGATTGATAGACGGAAACCGAAACCCGAGTCCAGTCCATGTGAAAAAAAGTCCAGGCTTAATTATGTAAGGATATTTGGAAAATACCAGCTCAATCAACTATCCTGGTTTTGTGTAACAGCCCTCTGGTGTAGCTTCAAACACCGAAATGTCATGTCATGACACATATTCTATTAAACAACTAGGACCCCATTTGGTATTCATGAAATCAGCATTTACTTGGTTCAAATGCATCTGTAAATATTTCAAGGGGTGGGACCATCTAAAACATGAAGTTAAATTTAAACATCCATCATGGTTTTTTTCAGAAAATCCACTCGTTTTGCTTCTGGTTTCATTGATTTGTAAGGCAGACTTCCACTATGACGGGCTAGCCAACATATCACAGTGATAAGGTCCATGTCATGCTGTTTCTGTATACTGCTCAGGTATCAACAGTGAATGTGTCTGTATATAATATATATATATATATATATATATATATATATATTATATATATATATATACATATATATATATAGCTATACTATGTTTCCCTGTGCGATAAAATGACAACCAGCCTTTTTATTATTACCTGATCACTGCTAGCGCCCACAGAAGAAGACGAGGCCATGGCGGACTAGAGCTCCAGTCGAATACTCCCGCCGGTCAGTCTGGCGGTTCTTCTGCTTTACTTTGAGAGCATGGGAAATCTCCAAAACACGGACTTAAAATGCTGTGCAAATCTTTCAAGATCATATTTTTCTCCTCTGAGATGCGCGTCGTGTATTCACATAAGCTGTTTCTATCGGTGAAGCCATGTTATTTTTCAAAACCAATAACATATAGGCTATATAGAATATCGATGATGATAACAGATAATTCCAGTTTCCCACGGTCCCTGAATGCAACAGCTGGGAACATGTTGTTCAGCCGCTGTGTTGAAGCTGTCAGTCATGATTCCGCACCCCGTGATCTGAAAAGCCCGCCCCCCACCCCAAAAAAAAAAGGGCCAAAAAGTTTGGAAACCCGAAAAAAAAATCTGCAAATCGAAAAAAAAAACTTGAATCTGAAAAGTAGTTTTGAACTTATTTTTTTCCAGTTTCACATCATTTTTTTTTTCCCAGCTGCAAAAAATTTTTTCCAGTTTTCAACATTTTCTTGGGGCAGGTTTTCAAAATAATTTTTCAGGTTCAAATGTTTTTCCTTTGAACAAACTTTTATTTTTTAAGTTCAAATGTTTTTCTTGAACAAACTTTTATTTTTTAAGTTCAAATGTTTTTCTTTTGAACAAACTTTTATTTTTCAGGTTCAAATTTTTTTCTTTTGAACAAATTTAATTTTTCAGGTTCAAATTTTTTTCGTTTGAACAAACTTTTATTTTTCAGGTTCAAATTATTTTCGTTTGAACAAACTTTATGGCCCCGATTTAGCTCCATACGTATGTCCTGAATGTGTATTTTCCCTGATAATGCCTCTAACTTTCCTGAAACATCTCAAGAAATGCAGGTCTTCATCTACATCCGCACCACAGCACTGACTATACAGTACTGTCGAAAAACCTTTTTAGACTGTGTATTAATTAAACTTAACACACACATAAGCTTGTATCCCTTCATTTTAATATTTGCATTTATTCCTGACCCTAACATGTATCCTAACCGTAACCTTTACCATTACATTTCTAACCCTGACCTAAACTAAAATTTAAATCACAACAACTTTCCCCACCTAACCTATAACCCTAAAACATGGGATCCAATGTCTTAGCTTTGGTCCCCATAAGGCAGGGGTGCCAAAATCCAGTCCTCGAGGGCTAGTGTCCTGCAACTTTGAGATGTGTCCCTGGTCCAACACACCTCAAACAAATCGCTGCATTTCCTCCTCAGTATGCAGACAAGTTCACCAGAGTCCTGCTAATGACCTAATTATTTGATTCAGGTGTGTTGAAGCAGAGGAACATCTAAAAGTTGCAGGTCACCGGCCCTCGAGGACTTAAGTTTGACACCTGTGCCACAAGGCCTATCAGAAGGTTAGTCTTTATATCAGAAAAGGTCCTGAATATGTAACATAAACACACATGCCATTATTGCAAGCCAATAATCTTAAAGGTCGAGGTTATACGAACAAAGGCTCATATTCTATTACTGCAACCTCTCTACTTTGATGCCAGATACAAACTTAATATAAAAAAAGTCAATTAAGCAAAATTAAGTAAAGCAAAGCTGCCCTGGCATTTGTAGGCAACCAGCTCCTCTTTAAGATACTGTATGCAGGAAATACTACAACATATGAAAAATCTAAAGATAAAAACAATACTCTATTAATAATTCTCAAGGTTTTTAGTACTTTTTTAATTTGAGCTTTGTACCTATTTTGGCTTTTCTATCATTGCTGGTTTTTGTACCAGGACATTTTTAGAGAAATTATTTTGTTTGTTTGTTAAGGCACGTTACAGTCTCCATATCCTTCACCGTGCTGTGATGACCTCGAGAACAAGCACATATTCATACCATCTCAATGGAAAATAAAAAAAAATATATGAAGCTTATTATCGGAAAGGTATACCTTTGAAAAATACACCTGGCACTAGACCTGAGAGATGCATTATTCTTTAGTTAATCATCTACTCTCAGCTAAGAGTGTCATGACTTGTTGTTGAGTAGACCCAACCATGGAAAGACAGTCTCATGTTGGAGGAGAATAGGTATTGAATTAATTTACAAAACAAGAAAAAGGCTTCATAGGAACTGAACAGCACCAGATGAGAAAACAATAACCAGAAAAGCACCGATGAACAGGAGTGGAACAGGAGGACAGGCAAACTGACATGTCACCAAACTATAAACGCCTGCAGCCATGGAAATGGAATACATTGATTTGGTGGTGTTACCCAATACTTATGCAAAATATTGCCTATTGGTGCAAATTCTCAGCATTCCAGGAAATGACAGTCGTAAATGCTTAAACAATTGGTAACTGGACCTTTGCAGTTGTTCCCAAAAGACATTTAACCCAAAGGCCTCTTAAGTTAGGGGCCGCTAAAGTCACACAAGTCACTGTCCCGCCTATCTATCATGTGGGTCACTGTGGGTGGTGTCTTTGCAAAGAGCTCTCTATATATATATGAGTAGTTGTGGCCACATATTTCAAGGTGTGAATGGTTGTGAAATGGCATGAGCAGAAGTGTTAGGGTTGGATCAACCCTTTATTACCTACCATAGAACAAGTTCGCCAGAGCATATTTTTAATTCAATTCAATTCAGTTAATTTAAATAACGCCAATTCACAACACATGTCGTTTACATTTTTATAAGCTGTAAAGCCATTTTTTGGAGCTTTTTCAATTTGCTAGACATCAATACAACCCTTAAATCCCAAATTGTAATAATTTGTATATAATAACTCCGTATTAACTAAAAAGTGTAATTAACCACCAGAAAAATTTAAATCGTTTTTTTTTTTACACATATCTTCCTAAATACAGAAATATCATAGCTGTATCCCTCAAACATTGTTATGTAAAAAAGTTGCACAAAACCCTTTCAAACCACAGAAAATTTATTTGGAGAGTGTCCATAACTTAGGTTTTGAAATACACAATTTTTTATAACCAGAGACAAAAACGGAAATAAAATGTACATTGTGAACAATTTGGGAAAAGATAATATGTACATCAAAATAAACTATCAAACCATAAACTATAATAAACAAATCTCTAAGAGTGCCATATACCTATGAGCACACATATATGTTCATAAGATCATCTTCAAACAATAAAAAGTGCAAAAAAAACAGCAAAAAATATAATCATTTGTTACTGTGTTGAAACTTTAGAACAGATTAACACAAATTCAGATTATATTTTTTATCAAGATACAAAAAAGCTGAATGCAAAAAGACAACATGAACATCAAAAAACTATATACAATAAACTATTTACAATATTGCAATCACAGGCACAGTCAAACATTAGCTTTCAATTTGACCAGTGGAGCTGTTATAGGCCTTGTGACAGGTCCTGTCCACGATTACTTGCTTGCCAGTGGAACGACTGCTGCAGCTAATGTTTCCTGAAGGCTGACTCCTTCCTCTCCCTCTGCCCCTCTCCAGAGCACTGGGTGCCTCAGGGGAGAAACCTCTTCCTCCTCCTCCTCCTCATCAACACTGCACACAGAAAATGTTACAGTGTGATAGATCGGGGGGGCTGGGAGGACGGCACGCCCCCGCCCTGGCCTACAGGGGGCCCGGATGGGAGGGAGAATAAAATTTCAAGCAACCAGACCATCATGTCCGACGGCCGTTGGAAAAGGAGGGCCCTCTCCTGGTTGTATCCAGATGAGCACAGTATATGCCCAAAGGAATAACGTACTTTCAAACGTTCCAGTCTACATGGGGGTTTTAAAGGGTGCCACAGTCAGGACTGAGTGATAGTTTCTAAAAGCTTTACAAACCGACTGACTAGCAATGTAGTAGGTGTAAAATATTGAATAAACGTTGTTCTGCATGACTGGCTTTTATTTTCACACTTACATTTAACTTTATGACACGCAACTTTTCAAGTGTATTTTGGGTAAAACTCATCACCAACTGTCCACCAATGTCATCATCGGTCACTAGGCTACAGATTGTAAACTACGTGGAGCATTTTTACCGACTAAGCTAACATGAGTGGCACTTCATACAAGCATAAAAGTGGAGCAGCAAAGCGAACAGAAAAGGAAAAAAGAGAGCAAGGAAAAGCCAAGTTACAAAAACTGGACACATATTTTGTGTCCAGTAATAAAACTGGGACAAAGGAGTGGTCAGGCCACGAGGCCCAGACCACATATTATGTTCGCCGCCAAAACGGCCAGCACGGCCGGGGAGCCAGGTTAATTACAGGTAGCCATTCTAACAATCACTTTTCACAATGTGTGAGTTAGTTGTAGACTGTTGGTAACTGTAAACTGTAGTAGCCCAGCCCAGCCCGCCTAGCTTATATCCCTTTTTCTCTCTCTCGGCGGTATAGCGGTGATGTCAGGGACTCAGCAGTTTCTAGCTGCTCCAGGGTAGAGCCAGACCTGGTGCCTGACCAGCAGCCCCCCTCCTCACCGGCACTGGACACTGGAAATGAAACGATCAGCAGGTCTGCTCGCACTACAGGTGAAAACTCTCATCTGGAATGTTTTCTGACTGATTGGGCCAATTTTGCTGAAAACATCCAGGACGCCAACATTAAAAGATATATCCTTAAGATGGGCCCATGCAGACCCAAAGGTCCATTTCCCACTGATAAAGACAATCAATGTTTTTCGGAAGGTTATTACACCACTACCACTAAGGTTGGGATGAAACTTCCCCCCGCTGGATGTGCTATTCCCCCAAATTAGACTGCCGTTACTGTGAGCCTTGGTGGCTTTTTGCCAACCGAAATGCCACGTATTACAACAATGCATGGGTAAATGGAATAAGAGACTGGAAATATCTTTCTGCCAAAGTTGAGAAGCATGAATCCACGCAAATACATCTTGGTGCATGCATAGTCTAGGAGCAGTGGAAACTCAACAGCACAATAGACGCTGAAATGGAGAGGAATGTGCTTAATGCAGCCTTGTTTTGGAGACAGGTCCTGGAGCGCATTGTAAATATCACTCTTACTCTGGCTTCATGCAACCTGTCATTCAGGGGC
Organism: Crenichthys baileyi; assembly: GCA_036173005.1. NCBI lineage: Eukaryota > Metazoa > Chordata > Actinopteri > Cyprinodontiformes > Goodeidae > Crenichthys > Crenichthys baileyi. Next base: position 65,367 of record JAHHUM010000730.1, on the reverse strand, counting down.
CACAGGGAAATTCTAGGTCAGGGAAATGCTGGCAACTTTTCATCAATAATCGAGTTTTTAGCTCGCTACGACCCTGTTTTGAAAGAGCTAATTAACCGACCAGAATGGTCAGTGAAATACCTAAGTCACCAGATTCAAGATGAGATTATTTACATCCTGTCTCAACGTCTGAAAGATGTCATAATTAATGAAATAAACCAAGCCCCGTTTTATTCCATTATCATGGACACAACCCAAGATGTGTCAAAGACAGACCAGCTAAGCCAGGTGTACCGTTATGTAACTGTTGTTAAGAATGACATGGATATTCCAACAGATATACAGATCAATTAAGAGAACAACAACATCAATCAACTTAAAAATGTCCCTGGAGCGAAGTAGTTCTATGACACTGTAGAGAACCTGTACAACCTTTTTGGACACAGTATCAAACAATGGGCGCTCCTCAGTGAATTAATGACGCCAGAGAGCAGAACTGTACACAATAAAATGCCTCTGTCCCACTCGCTGGTCATCTCGACATGATGCGCTTTTTGCGTTAAGGCACAGATATGGAGACATTATAAAAGCCCTCGTCAAAATATCCCTGACCAGTGACAAAAAAGAGGAGCACAGTGAAGCAATTACGCTCAAGAATACCATAAGCAAATTTTCTTTAATATTTTTGGTGAACATGCAAACCAAGATTCTTGAGTGTATAAACGCTGCCTCATAGTTACTGCGAGCTAAGGACGCGGATATTCTGAAAGCATCTGCTCTTCTGCAAAGCGCCATCAGCGTTTTGATGGAGTTTAGGGAGCAATTTGCTGAAGCTAAGTCTGCCACTCTGCTCTAGCCAGAAAATGGGGAAGTCAAACACAGTTTGAAGCAACCAGGGCCAGAAAAGTTAAGCGTCACTTTGATGTACTTTCTCAAGACAGCCGCCTCACTGACGCAGAGAGCAACTTTCGGGTGCACGTTTTTAATGCCTATCTTGATATTATCATCCAGCAACTGTCCCAAAGATTCACCAGCTTAAACAGAACTGTGAAAATGTTTGAGGCAGTTCACCCCAACACACATTGCTGCAAGCAGGAGATAAGGAGTTACAACAAGCTGCCCGGCGGCTTAGTGAGCACTACAGTCGGGACATCGGCCCCAGCTTCCTTGGCCAGCTGCTTTGTTTTAGGACCTCTTTTCAGGACCAGATAACAAAGCAAAAATCTGTTGCGGATCTGCCAAAAAATGCTCCTTGTCAACCACCCAACAGTAACCTCTACATTCAGTGAGGTTTGCACCGCCCTCCTTTTATTTTTCAACTTTTCCCGTCACCGTTGTAACCTCTGAGTGCTCATTCTCCAAGTTAAAACTAATTAAAAACCACTTGAGGAGCACAGTGGGACAGGAGAGACTGAGTGGACTTGCCATGCTGTCCATAGAGAATGAGAGAGCAAAGAAACTGGAGATACTGAGCATCGTGGAGGAGTCCGCGGAGCGCAAGGCTCGTCGTATGCCCTTCAGATAGTGGTTAGTAGGCCTAAAGTACTTCATATTGAAATTTTGTTTGTGAACATATGGGCCGCTGTGCCAGTTTTACCAAACCTAAAATCTACTGATTTGAAATAGATAAAGTGGGTGTCAAAATTATCGGATGCTGTCCGTGGTGCTGAACTGCTTTGAATTTGTGTTGTTTTATCATTAATTACCATGTAGCCTAATGTTTTTGTTGTTCTCTTGGTGTGTTATGTTTCATGTCCTTGATGGACATGAAATATAACACACCAACACGTTTTTTTCCGTGTTGCCAAAGCTTGTAAGCCCCGCTGTTGCGGGGTTGTGTATGTTGTAAAATGATGTTATTAAACGGCCCGGTCATTTGTCTGATTTGTTCCACTTGTGTGATAGATGTTTCTGTAACACGCATAATATAATAATGATGCGTAACACGATGAAATTCTTTTTTATTCATTGTATATTTTCAGTGTTTTCTCTAACTCAGAAACAAGTAATATTTCATAAACATATACATACATGTCATGGGAAGGAACGATCCCGTCAAAAAGATCAGCTTCATCTCCACTGTCGGCTGAATCCAGACCAGATGAGTGGACAGAATCCCACCTTCATATACTCCAGAGCTTCGAACGAGGTAAAATACCGTTTTACACATCCTGATCTTTAATGTGTGTGCGAGTGTGTAGGTGTTTGTTGAGTGTCTGGTGTGTGTGTGTTTTTTGTAAAAGAGCAATAAATACCAAAAGATGAGCCGAGACAAAAGCTTGCGATTTTTACTGGATTTCTGAAACAGTTTCTTGAAAATAAAAACTGTGCTCTGGGAACATGTATTGTAACCATATAGCCCTGATATACAGGGGTTGGACAATGAAACTGAAACACCTGTCATTTTAGTGTGGGAGGTTTCATGGCTAAATTGGACCAGCCTGGTAGCCAGTCTTCATTGATTGCACATTGCACCAGTAAGAGCAGAGTGTGAAGGTTCAATTAGCAGGGTAAGAGAACGGTTTTGCTCAAAATATTGAAATGCACACAACATTATGGGTGACATACCAGAGTTCAAAAGAGGACAAATTGTTGGTGCACGTCTTGCTGGCGCATCTGTGACCAAGACAGCAAGTCTTTGTGATGTATCAAGAGCCACGGTATCCAGGGTAATGTCAGCATACCACCAAGAAGGACGAACCACATCCAACAGGATTAACTGTGGACGCAAGAGGAATCTGTCTGAAATGGATGTTCGTGTGCTAACCCGGATTTTATCCAAAAACATAAAACCACGGCTGCCCAAATCACAGCAGAATTAAATGTGCACCTCTACTCTCCTGTTTCCACCAGAACTGTCCGTCGGGGGCTCCATAGGGTCAATATACACGGCCGGGCTGCTATAGGCAAACCTTTGGTCACTCATGCCAATGCCAAACGTCAGTTTCAATGGTGCAAGGAGCGCAAATCTTGGGCTGTGGACAATGTGAAACATGTATTGTTCTCTGATGAGTCCACCTTTACTGTTTTCCCCAGATCCGGGAGAGTTACGGTGTGGAGAAGCCCCAAAGAAGCATACCAACCAGATTGTTGAATGCCCAGAGTGAAGCATAGGGGTGGATCAGTGATAGTTTGGGCTGCCATATCATGGCATTCCCTTGGCACAATACTTGTGCTAGATGGGCACATCACTGCCAAGGACTACCGAACCATTCTTGAGGACCATGTGCATCCAATGGTTCAAACATTGTATCCTGAAGGCGGTGCCGTGTATCAGGATGACAATGCACCAATACACACAGCAAGACTGGTGAAAGACTGGTTTGATGAACATGAAAGTGAAGTTGAACATCTCCCATGGCCTGCACAGTCACCAGATCTAAATATTATAGAGCCACTTTGGGGTGTTTTGGAGGAGCGAGTCAGGAAACGTTTTCCTCCACCAGTATTACGTAGTGACCTGGCCGCTATCCTGCAAGAAGAATGGCTTAAAATCCCTCTGACCACTGTGCAGGACTTGTTTATGTCATTCCCAAGACAAATTGACGCTGTATTGGCCGCAAAAGGAGGCCCTACACCATACTAATAAAATATTGTGGTCTAAAACCAGGTGTTTCAGTTTCATTGTCCAACCCCTGTACTTACTATTCTGGTCCAAAAACCTTCACCTAACTAAGCATGCACTATTCTACAAAAACTGTAAAATGACTGCCTAAAACTGATAATAAAAAGAAATATATGCGCATTGAGTATCTATGAAGATCAAACCAGCAGTTTTATGAACAAGATGTGCAATTTGGGTTTACTTGGAAAGTGAAGCCCTCCTGGTGTGCTGATGTCTTGATAGCATTCATCAGCTGGTAGAACGGTGAGGCCGCGCCCTTAGCCACTAACAGCTGTTAGCCACAAATCCCGAACATGTGTATCATGAAACTCTGAGGCAGGACCTCGATGGAAAGACTCCAGTAATAAAACTGGGACAAAGGAGTGCTCAGGCCACAAGGCCCAGACCACAGCTGCAGTCTGCTTCGAATGAAAAACGTCTAAAAAGTCCAACTTTAACTCCTGGCTGATTTGGGATCAGCTGGACAAAAACACCCAGCCGCAAATCGCGGTTTATAGCACTCACATCAAAAGCCAATCAAAGTAGCTCGGCATAAAACACTTCAATCAATAGTGCTGCAACAAGTTAATACCTTGGGTTAACTACTGGTGATTCTAAATCACCTCAACTATGCCTCACCCTGCCCAGACCTCTAAATCTATCCGATTTAATAAGAAAAAGAACAAATTACTCTGACGTAGATTCCTTCTTTTCTCCGGCTTGAAGTAGGTCTGAAGAAAAAACGAGGGGGGTGGAGCGTCACGCGTCCGTGATCACTGAAAACAGTTAACGTCTCCTTTGTCCAGAACGGGGAAAATATGAGGAGCCATTGTAGTCGACTGAACAACAAAAGGAGGAAAACTCGTCTCCTTGGAAACACCTATGTGGGTTTTCACCTGTGTCGGAGTGGCGGCGGGGTCTTCGATCAGTTTATGAATCTTCAGACCTTCTTGTATTAGACAGAATTCCAGCTTTCAAGCTCTTCCGGGAATGGCTGTGTGGAGGAAAAGTTAAACTCGCCTGCAAGCTTCTGTCTCTCCAGATATGTGCCTCCATTGCGTCATCCTGTGAGACATGCTGGAAATGGCATCAAAATTTGTTTTTGGCGGGTTTTATAATCCCGAGTGACGTCAGAAATGCGACGCCTGTTGAGCTGCGCATGTCAAACTGCGCAGCCTAGTCGGTCTGTCCAACCAAAATGGATGACCCCAACAATATGCACTTGACTTAAGTTATGTGCTTTAATATGCACTTGACAAAAGTAAGTAACGTTTGTAAAGGTGTAAATGGATTTCTGAGTCTTGACCTGAGCAGCTGGCTCTACTGTGTTGTGGTATGCATTTGTATAACAACCGTTTTCCCCTCACCAACTTAGTGTATGAAACTCCACACATGATGGCCTCATTAAGAACCATGCCACAGGTGACAACAACTCAAAGAACTCACAGTACGGACCGGGTGGGTCAGTGACTCATTTGGCCTAAATTACCCCATTAGTGTGACTAACCGAACGACTACCAGCAACTATGATGATCAGAACTGAAAAACTCTATTACATCAAAGGGATACCATCTTCAAGAAACAAGAAAAAAGTCCTGTTACCTTCTATTATGGCACTTTTAAGAGGTTTTGCAAACTCATATACCTGTTATTTGTTAAGATTGTTAATAAGATTATTATTTAATATTTAATTAAATAATCATTCATTCTGTTATGTGTTGTCCTGTGAATACTAGCCTAATATGGAGGAGGTATTAGGACAATAGATGAAAGGGTGAATCGAGCTCTCGCATTACTGAACAGCAAACTCTGCACACAAGGAATAAATTCACACATTTTTTTTAGAATACAAGAATTTATTAAGAAATGTAAATCAACTCAAAGTTAAACATATTTCGAGAAAAATCTTTACTATACTTGAACAATCCAACTAAAACTACCAAGCAAAATGAAAGAATAAGGAAAACCAATGAATTATACACAAATGAAGGAACATGGGAATCAATAAAAATAGTTAAACCAATGACCAATAAATTGATGCAATATTACCATTCATTGTTGTCTATGTTTGAGAATCAAAGTTTATCTTGAGAAACCTGGAAAATTGAGTTAAATTAGTCTTAGAACTACATGAGAGCAATATATGGTATACCTCCAAACAACCATTCACACTGCAAGATCAGAAGAGAAGATAAAACATTTTTTAAATAAATAATTTGCTGAAATAAAAATCAAACTGCTGCATAATTAACTCTCAATGTTGTTTAATAAGCTGTCTAGTACAATAATATTTAAGAAAATAGTTCTTTGAATGGGAATCAACAACATTTCTGGATAAATGATTCCTAATAATGATTACTAACCATCACCTGGAGTAACAGACAACTAAAATGGTGATGAGTCGTGTATAAACCTGTAACTTCACTGCTGGTAGTACCATTAATAAAAATTAAAATGCATTTGAGTGTTGACGTCGCTCTATGGCAGATCTGTGTTTTGAACTAACCTTTAAATAAAGTTTGTCTAAACTTTAAAACACAACACAGAACAAAATAACTGGCCTGAAGGCCAAAAGGTCTGTTCACGTTAACTGAACAGATAGCCTGTTAGCACTTAGGTAGCTCCTTCAGCACCACAAACAAGCAAACATCAAGAAATAAACAGTCTGTAAAATTTTTCATCCTAAAATAATTTTCTTTGCCCAAACACCACCTCTTATGTCAACCGTTTTGAAGCAAAGCATACAAAGGGCACTGGGTTTGGGAAGCAACTACAGTCTCATCCGATCCAGCCTTGTGGCGGGCAGAACAAAGGATTGGAGTAGCGGGTCGGGCTGCGTCTGAGTGCAGAGCTGCGGAAACCTTTTCCGGGTTGTGGGGGAAACCGATTCACTCAACGTTGTTAGATTCAGGGTCTCTGCTAGAAACTCTCTGGTTGCTTCTCTGTAGGCCACAGAAATTAAAGTTCAAGCAAGACTTGTCTTAATCATCCCTCTCATATGAACGGCATATTAATTAATGCAGCAGATCATATATGTAGTTCATTTCGATCGGCGGGTATTCGACCGTCACATCGTAGTCACTTTGGATCTAGGGATTCTTCGATGTAATAGTCACATCCTCCCCCGCTCACTGGGGAACGGAAGTGGGGAAAGTCTTTTTGTTCAAGGATTGTAGCTCTGGCTCCTCCTCTTCCGGTGATGCTAGAATGTAGGTTAGTATTTACCTGAAGGTGCAGAGAGGTTCATATTGGCCTTTGTGTAAAGTTCAGTCAATGTTCCATCCATGTTTTTATCCATGGCTGGGGCCCAATATATTCTGTTACTTTAGGTCCACTTTTGAAGAAAAATGGTTGAATGGCATAATAGCTAAGCCAATGTTAAGAACTTATATACAAATTAAGGATGTATATGAAACAGAATTTTATGTGCAGGCAAATTTGATTGCCAGAAAGTGAAACTGAAAGGTTTACTCAAACTCCAGAAGCGAACAGACTAGTTGGTCTATGTGAGTTGGGAAAGGTGGAAAATGAAGTTCATTTTATGTTGTATTGTCCTTTTTATGATGATTTGAGAATTATGTTGTTTGATGATTCATTTGTTAAAAAGCCTGAAATGTTCTGGTTCAGCAATGACGATAAGATGAAAATGTTGTTTCATTTTAATGTATTTAAACTGGCAACCTTTGTTTGTCGAGCCTGGAAGAGGTGGCAGGCTTATTTATTTAAATAATTTATTCGTATGTTGTGCCCACTGTATCTGGTCCTTATGTTTGTTTAATGGTGTCTTATAAGCCCTTGAGGGCTGGGCATACTGAGGTATGCAAGACATGAAAATAATAAAATATTCATTCATTCATTTTCGTCTTAATGTCCAAAAGATTCACCGGACTGAATGAGGATTTGGCACCGGTGGTCTGAAACCAGAAGAGGAAAAATTTAAAGATACACCCATAAGTACAATCAAAGAAAATAAAACTTGACTGATAAAACTGTTCTTACATTTATCACATTCTGGCAGGAGAATGTCATTGTTATTGCTGATCGTGCCTAAAAAGTTAGTCCTTAAGTTAGTACACTGCATGAAAAACTGTAATTATTGGAATCCATTATTCTGCTGTTGAAACAATGTAGTGCAACACGTTATGTATAATAGTTTAGGTTAACAAAAGCCTGACAGCTAAGAAAAACTCACCTTTTTGTCCGTCAGGATTCCAAACATCAGAATGAAGAAACCCTTTAAAAATACACAGTTGAGGCCATTTCAGTACAAGTTGCTACTATTTAAAAAAACAAGTAAAAACTGGAATATTAACAAAACACTATTCAAAAACTCATGAGGTAATTATTATTACCTGCAGTGAATTGAAGAATGTAAAAGCCCAATGGATTTCATTGCTTTTTGTGTCAATCAAGGTTCCAATTCCCAAACCCCAAGATAGTCCAAAAAATGGTGTGAGCACAACCAAACTCCTGGCAATCACCAGCAATGCATTTGTCTCTCCTGCTTGGGCAGCCTTCTTTCCTACTCTTCTCCTCAACAGTTTGGATATCACCACAATCAGGATTATGAAGTTTACAGCCGTTATCATAAGTGCAGGGATCAGAAACGCCAGCAGAGCTTTGGACTCATCCCATTTGAGCCAACATTTACTGTCTCTGATGTATTGATTTGAGGGAGCAGTTGTAGCTATAGTTATTGTTGCAATGATCAGGGGTGCACCATATCCCAAGGAGAACCCAATGGCCAGCATGGATGTTAGAGACAGCCCTCTATGAAAGACCCAGACAGTGCGGTAGAACAACAGCAGGCCTGAGGCCAACATCCAGAAGAATAGGGCCAGGTAGAAAAGATGGGTAAAGAAGGTAGCTGCTGTGCATGCTGGTGGACTTTTCTTGCCTGCATCTGGAACGGCCGCTCCAATAAGGAACCAAATATTTGCAATCAGGAGACACACAGCGATGTTAACGATTGAGATGTGACGCAAGTATGATGTTGCGTTCTTGTTTATTTTTTTCCAAATGATTCCTTCAATGATGAGACATATGACCAAGCAGGCCATAGAAATGCCAACTCCAATGTAGGTTATTAAGTGCAACTTAGGATTCAGGTTACTGTGAGTTGACATAAGAATAGAAAACGAGGTGGTGTGGTTGCAGTTGCAGCGGATTGTTCCAATTTCATTGAATGCTAGCATGCACCCCTCGTCACTCCATCCTCCATGACCCTCAAAGAGGTTGAAATCCCAGAAAACACATTTAGGATTCCCCAGAATATTGTCTAGAATTTCAAATGTTAAAGAAATATTTGTCATTTCAGTTTCAGGCTGAAGAAGTGCAACATTTCCAATGATAATGTTGGATGATGAATTGCTTTTATCTCTTGTAGGAAGTACATTATCCATCGAAGCAAATATCATTATGGTTATGAATTGACTTCTTCCACCAGTGTCTGGTATGTCTATTTCCACTGAGGGGTTAAAGTCACCACTAAAAGTGTTTATTAATGTAGTTTTGTTTAAGCAAATATTGACTGTGGCAATGTTAAAAGATTTATTAACAAGACAGGTTGTGATTTTTTCAAAAGAGTTCAACAGTGAAGAGCTGGCACTTTTCATGTTGCCATTTCCTTTTGTTTCTTTAGTGTTACTGGTGTTGTGCTTGTTGAGGGTTTCCCACGAACTCTTTGCTTTGTCAGCAGTAAGAATGCCTGCAGTTTCCAGGATGTTCTGTATTGAAAGAAAATCTATATTTCAAAGCTAAAAAGTGTCTTACTTTAAAAATATATATAAAGATTTACGGACCTTCATGGAATCTTGTTCTATATTAATTTTTAAGGATGACGATGTATTGGCTACATTACTGAGGATCCTCACGATGGCATCAATGGTGGCTGGAGAATCAGTTACTTCATTAGTGAAGTTGGTAGTCTCATTGCTGAGTTTCTCCAAGAACCATGGAAGATTAACTGCATTCAAGACCTGTAACATACACATGTGAAAAAAAATCTATATTCTTATATATTTGGTTTATTTAAGAACTCAAATAACCTTGGATGTTGGTATTTTATTTTGTACTAAAACTGGCTGTAAGTTGACAATACAGGCAGTTGCTAAATTCTTCCCAAGTCAGCTGAACCCCATGGCTACAAATAAAAAAAACTGCTTTATGATCAGGGTTACTTTTAGACAATTTGCTCATACTACTATCACATTTATATTTTAGCTAATGATGACTGAACATGTCCAACCTAAAGTAAATAAAACTTTGTCTCAGCAACATTTTGTAAAATCATTAGATTGCTCTGTCTTCAACCCTCAGTAACTTGTTTTATACAGACTGTGTACATATGCACCCTTTGAGTTGTTGTCACATTCTTCTTCCACTTGGAGTTCCATTTGTTAATTAAAATGTAATTTAGCAAAGGAACAGCAAGAACAGTTCCTTTCAAAGTATTCATTTAGAGTCAGATCTGTGATAAGAACAAGCTCACCTTAGATTTATCCAGTAGGTTGTTTATAACTTCTAGGATGCAGTTGTCTTGGATCCTTCCATATTTACCATCTGACTGACAGACTGCTGTTATTTCTCCCACTTTGCCCTCTTTGCAGCCAACCACAGCTTCAAAACCCTCAGGTCCATCACCAAAGGTTTCATTCTTACATTTAATGTCTTTGGAGAAAAATAATTTTTAAGGGTGATTAAGATTGTCATTTGAAAAATGATGATATGGTAGTTAATGCAGGTGAATCTTCCAGAAACTTGATTAAAACTGACCTCTTATTTGAGTTAATTTCAGTGTAATATTCTTTGCATATTTTGGTGAAGTTAGTGATTCACAGGTGAAGATCTCCGTAGTACTTCCAGAGTTCACTGGGACAACATAGTCATAGGTGACGTAAGTTCCGTCCTGAACCGTTACATCTGCACCACACAGTTTTTTAAAGATACTTGAGAGGGTTCTGAACTGGAAATATTACATTTTTTTCACTTCTAATGGTTAACATCAACAAATCAAAAAAAGAAAAACTTTAATATACAGTGCCTTGCAAAGTTAGTGATACCTATTTCAGTTTTAGACCTTTTGTCATTACAGCCACTAACTTCAATTCTTAATGGCAGGCCAACACAAAGTGGAGCAAAATGTAATGCGGAATGAAAGTTATACATTATTTTAGTTTTTGTTTAAAAATTTAATTCTGAAAAGTGTGGTGTGCATTTGTATTCCAACCCCCTACCTTCTTTCCAACTTTTATATAAAATTAAGTACACCAATTCTCAAAAATCACCATGTTAGTAAACAAGAGTCTTGCTTTTGTGGAGTTTAATTTTAGAAATCATTCTGCTGCTCTGAGAACATTTAAGAGAACTTTATGAAGAACAGGAAACCAAGCAGACAGGCCAGAGATATTGTTGTGCATGAGTTATGAATTAATATTTAAAGCTCTGAAAGTGTGGGCCACAGCAGAGAACCTAAATAAGATGTGGTCATCCATTTTAAATGGCAGACTAGGCAAGGAAAGCATTTATGAGAAAAGCACCCACAAGACACATGACAACTATGACGGAGCTGCAGAGATCCAGAGGTTCACAGGTTACTATCAGTAGTGAACTGCACAGTTCTGGTCCTCATGGAATATTGACAGGATGTGAAAATACTAAAAGAAAGCACAGCAAACATTTGGAAGAAGGTGCTCTGGTAAGATAAGACTAAGACTTTCTGGCCTGCATGCAAAATGCTATGTGTGGCAGAAAACTACACTCTAAACAAATTATTCGAACCATTAAACATAGTGAATAGAAATGGAAGTAAATACAGGGGGCATCGTAGAAGTAAACCTGTTAGAGACTAAAAAGACTTTAGATTGGGGCTGCAGTTCACCTTCCAGCAGAATGACTCTTAGCAAACAACCAGAAATGCAACGGAATAGTTTAGCTCAAAACATATTCATGTGTATGGCTCAGTCAAAACCCAGTCCTGCACCCAATTTGAGATAAAATGGACAATAATCTCTCAATTGGCCAAACTGGCAGAAAAATAATCCAAGACGTGTAGCTCTAATCACAGTGTAATGTAGTCCTACAATAGCCAGTCAAAGGGGATGAATTCTACAGATTTAGTCCCACATTTTACAAACCTTTGGTGGTAAAAAGTTCTGAAAACCATGTGTTATTTTCCATCCACCTTAAGACCTTAATAAAATAAAAGTTTAAAAGTTTGTGGTTGTAATGAAATGTGGTCTAATGTGGAACATCGTAAGGCACTGTATTTAAAATTGTATCTCATAAAAGTGGGTACACCCCTAACATTTTTGTAAATATTTTATTCTTTTAGTCTTTTCATGGGATAACACTGAATGCAAAATGTAAAACAGTCAGTGTACACCTTGCATAAAGAGTGTAATTTTGCTCGTCTTCCGCTGATACCTGGACCGGGTCGTGGGGGCAGCAGACTCAGCAGAGACACCCAGACGTCCCTCTCCCCAGACACCTCCTCCAGCTCCTCCGGGGGGAGCCCAAGGCGTTCCCAGGCCAGTCGAGAGACATAGTCCCTCCAGCATGTCCTGGGCCGTCCCCTGGGCCTCCTCCCTGTGGGACGTGCCTGGAACACCTTCCGAAGAAGGCGTCCAGGAGGCATCCGATATAGATGCCCGAGCCACCTCAACTGGCTCCTCTCGATGTGGAGGAGCAGCGGCTCTACTCCAAACCCCTCCCGGATGGCCGAGCTCCTCACCCTATCTCTAAGGGAGTGCCCGGCCACCCTACGAGGAAGCTCATTCAGCTGCTTTTTATCCGGGATCTCGTTCTTTCGGACATGACCCAAAGTTCATGGCCCATAGATGAGGGTAGGAACTTAGCCCGACCGGATAATAGAGAGCTTCGCTTTCGGCTCAGCTCTCTTCTTCTCACCACAACGGACCGGCACAGGCACCACCCCATTACTGCAGCAGGCCCACCGATCCATCTGTCGATTCTCCCGCTCCATTCTTCCCTCCCTCGTGAACAAGACCCCGAGATACTTGAACTCCTCCACTTGAGGCAGGAACTCTCCCTCCAACCTGAAGAGGAAAACCCCCTTTTTGGGTCGAGTACCATGGCCTCTGACTTGGGGAGGGTTGATCTTCATCCCCCACGCTTCACACTCGGCTGTGAACCGCCCCAGCGCATGCTGTAGGTCTTGGCTAGAGGGGCCAGCAGACCACGTCATCTGCAAAAAGAAGAGACGAAATCCACTGGTCCCCAAACCAGCCCCCTCTGGCCCCCTTGGCTGCGTCTAGAAACCCTGTCCATAAAAGTTATGAACAGGACCGGTGACAAAGGGCAGCCCTGCCGGGGAGTCCAACATGCCCGGGAACAGGTCCGACTTAGTGCCGCCAATGCGGACCAAACCCCTTCCTCTGCTCGTACCGGGGGCCCCAATAAAGGGCCCCCGATTCCATACTCCTGGGCACCCCCCACAGGGCATCACAAGGGACTCAGTCGAATGCTTTCCCAGCCCAAAAACACATGTGGACGGTTGGGCAAACTCCGATGAAACCCCTCGAGTACCCTGTAAGGGTATAGAGCTGGTTTTTCAGTGTTCCACGGGGGGGACGAAAACCCACACTGCTCCTCCTGAAGCTGAGGCTCGGGATATCGGCCGGGGACTCCCTCTCCAAAACCCCTGGCGTAGGCCCTTACCAGGGAGGCTGAGGAGTGTGACCCCCTGTAGTTGGAACACCCCCTTTCCGGCCCCCTCTTATAAAGGGGGACCCCCACCCCGGTCTGCCAGTCCAGAGGCACTGTCCCCGACCAACCATGCAATGTTGAAGAGGCGTGTCAACCATGACAGCCCCACAACATCCAGAGATTTGAGGTACTCATGGGGGATCTCATCCCCCCCCGAAGCCTTGCCACCGCGGAGCTTTTTAACCAACCTCGGTGACTTCAGCCTGGGGATGAAAGAGTCCTACCCAGTCCCCACCTCTGTTTCCACCAGGGAATGCGTGATGGCAGGATTGGGGGGAGATCCTCGAAGTACTCCTTCCACTGCCCCCATAATTTTCCCCAGTCGAGGTCAGTAGCCTCCCACCCCCACTATAAACAGTGTTGGCGAAGCACTGCTTCCCCCTTCTGAGGTGCCGGACGGTTTTTTCCAGAATCGCTTCGAGGCCAACCGGTAGTCCTTCTCCATGGCCTCACCGAAAATCCTCCAGGCCCCCAGGTTTTGCCTCTGCCACAGCCTGGACCGCAGCACGCTTGGCCTCACTGTACCCGTCAGCCCCCCTCAGGGCCCCCCAAGCCAACCACAGCCGATAGGACTCCTTCTTCAGCTTGACAGCATCCCTTACTGCCGGTGTCCACCACTGGGTTCTGGGATTGCCGCCGCGACAGGCACAGTCCTTACAGCTACCTTACAGCCACAGCTATGGGCAGCAGCATCGACAATAGATGCGGAGAACATGGTCCACTCGGACTCAATGTCTCCAACATCCCCTGTAATTTTGCTGTTCACTCAAAATAACCCAGCACACAGCCATTAATGTCTAAACCACTGGCAACATAAAAACATTCAGCAGCTACAGTAAGTGAAAATGTCCAAATTGTGCCCAAATACCAATTTTCCCTCCCTGCAATCATGTGACACGTTAGTGTTACAAGGTCTCAGGTGTAAATGGGGAGCAGTTGTGTTAAATTTGGTGTCATCACTCCCACAGTCACACTCACATACTGGTCACTGGAAGTTCAACATGGCAAAGAACTCTCTGAGGAGCTGAAAAAAATAATTGTTGCTCTGCATAAAGATGGCCTAGGTTATAAGAAGATTACCAACACCCTGAAACTGAGATGCAGCACTGTGGCCAGGACCATACAGCAGTTTAACAGGACAGGTTCCACTCAGAACAGCCCTCGCCATGTTTGACCAAAGGAGTTGAATGCACAGCATCGTATCCTGAGGTTGTCTTTTGAAAATAGATGGAGAGGTCAGCCTGTCAGTGCTCAGACCATACACCACACACTGCATCAATTTAGTCTGCATGGCAGTCATCCTAGAAGGAATCCACTTCTAAATATGAGGCACAAGAAAGCGTGCAAACTGTCTGCTGAACAAAAGCAGACTAAAGACATGGATTGTGGGAACCATTACATGTGGTATGATGAGACCAAGAGAAACTCATTCGATTCAGATGGTGTCAAGCTTGTGTGGCAGCACCCTGGTGAGGAGCAGAAAGACAAGTGTGCCTATCCTACAGTCAACCATGGTGGTGGGAGTGTCAGTGTTTGGGGCTGCATGAGTGCTGCCGGCTGTGGGGAGCAACAGTTCATTGAGGGGTCCATTAATGCCGACGTGCTGTGACATACGGAAGCAGAGTATGATCCCCTCCATTAAGAAACTGGGGCACAGGGCTGTATTCCAATATGATAATAACATATTGGAATACTCCAAGACGGCCACTACCTTGCTAAAAAAACTAATATATGCTAAAAAAATATTGACACTTTGGGCACAATTAATAAGACATTAATGGCAGTGTGTTGAGTTATTATGAGCGAACAGCAAATTTACACTGTTTTACAAGCTGTATACTGACTATTTTACTTACTATAATGTGGGGGGTTTGTAATAGCAGAACTGGAAAACTTACAGGATACGGGACGTAGGACATGGGCTAAGTTACAGGCATGGAGCAGACAGGCATACAGAGAAATGGAGCATGTAGTCAACAGTAGGAACCAGTAGAGAGCAATGAAAACCAGAGTATAAATACAGAGGCAGGGTGGAGAGATGAGCAGTGAACAAGAAGATCTAATCAGGAGAAACGTGGAGCAGCTGGGGGCAGGGAAAATGCAGAGCAACTGAAGGAGGGAAGCTAATGAGCAGGAACACAAAAATAGGAAAGAATCTTACAGAACTCTAAATACATAATAATACAGGAAATACACAAATAACAGCAACTAGAGAAAATAGATCTATAAAGAAACCCAAACTCAAATACCTAACACAGGGAAGCATGACATTTACATTGTGTCAAAGTGTCATCTTCAGTATTGACCCATGAAAAGATATGATAAAATATTAACAAAAATCTCAGGGGTGTACTCACTTTTGTGAGATACTGTATATGAATAATTTTCTGCAGTTTCAACTAGCATATTGCATCTTTCATATCCTGTTATCACATCATTGTGGCAGCCAGCCAGGTATTTTCCTTGTTACATTTTACTTTTGTTTAGAAGTCTAACTTTGTTGCCATTGTTGACAGAGCAGTTCAGTGCCACTGAGGTTGACTTTTCTGTCCCACATGTCACTGAAATCACGACTGGATTCACGTTGATTTGGGTGTTCGGAATGCATGTGATGTTTATGCTCTGTTTAAAAGTTGAATTGTCTTCTCGTATTAATTTACAGACATAAATCCCTGGAAGAAAAAACAAGTCACTGTTAACATTGTGATCATGATATTATGGCTCCAGAGTAACCAAACAAACAAACACTGTCATAAGACAGATAGAAGTACAGCAATATGTGAATCCTTTCATTCAAACACAGGGTGCTTGTGGAAGTAAGTACCATACAGCTGCCAGTATATAACAGTTCAAGGACCTTTTTGAGTGTTCACTAATATATCAAAAACTGTTTTCTTTTAGGTAAGGACGGTGGTGGAGGTGTAGCATGAAATGTGGTAATGTTTAGGTAGGCATTCCTTCATTAGGTCCAGAAAACTAACAGGTTTGGTTTAATAAAATACAAAATAAATTGTTTAAAATAATTTGTTTCACCGTGTTTACCTAAGAGGAGGGATATTGTTATGGAAACAAACTGTATCGCTAGATTTACCACATTTATGTTTGGTGTTGCAAATCAGGAGACTGGTCTAGCTACAAATTGCTATTTTATAAAGTATGAGTGTGAGCAAGCTGGTGGTTTAAATATTTATTAAGCCAAATCCGAAAATAAACTGTAAATTGCTGAAGCAAGGAATGGCCTCTTTCTGTTACTGGAAGTTTGGTTCATATATTTTTGATACAAAAGTGTAATTCTGTACATTTCACATCATAAAAACCCATCACAACACAGACTGGATTTAAGGTCTACTTCGTTGTTGGTAAAGGAACTAGATTCAGCACAAGGCTTCTTTTGCTTCTTTATTTGGTTGTTCTCTGTCTTAGTTATTGATAAACAGATAACCAAGTGATTGACACTGAGGAAACAAATTCTGTTTCACTTTATTCTTTTATTCAATCAGTAATTTACACTCAACAGAATAGTATCATTGGAGTAATTTACTACAAACTATTCTGATACCAAAGTTTACTTTTTAAAAACTTGCCAGTCAGGAATGTTATTTTATCCCATCTCCCTAACTTTCCAAAGGCACAGGTCATCAACCTAGTGGATGACTTTCTAGGTGAGGGGAAAATGCACCAGAATATTATGCTTGAAAAATATCCTTCTTGGTTTCTGGGATACTCCAGCCACATATGAAATGATGATGTGCTTTTTACTTCTTTTTCTGTTCTTCTTCGGTGGACTGTCCTGAGTATTTTTGAAACACTTTGAAATACTGAAGGTCTTAACTTGATTCCTCATGAATTTTACAAATACGTATCTCAGAATATTACAAACCAGCAGTAAAAACACTAACAAAAATCAAAATAAAAAAGCTAAAGTTAAAAGATAAACTGTTTTCAGTCCTTTTTTAAAAGACTCCTCTGTCTACGGCAACCTCAAATTACCAGAAAGCTCATTCCACAGATGAGGGTCAACTGAGGAGAACGCGCTGTCTCCCATTGAGGCGAGTTTAGTTCTAGGACTGTGGAGATGAAAAGAGCCAGTGGACCGAAGGGAGTGCTATGTGGTGTGCAAGGGCAGCAATTCTTTAAGGTAACTAGATGCACTCCCATGGATGCAGAGACAGATCTTGTATCTCTCTCTGAGCTCACATGGTAATGCGTAGCCATGGAAGGAAACCTATGAGCAGTGCTGATAAGGAGCTGGTGTGTTCAATCACCCTTACTAGGGAAAAACTACATATGCTAGAGGGAGCTGAATTGCATTTAAGTTTGTTTTTTTTGTTGTTGCTTGGCTTTGAACTTCAGCTGTTTGAGTTGAATGTAAATATTATTGTTTGTATGTCTATCTATCTATCTATTGTCTAAACCTGCTTATCCTTGCAGCTGCTGTCTATATCCAAGAGCCGTGGTAAACCCTGGGCAGCAGACTAATCCATCACAGGGCAGCACAGACACACACAGGAAAAACAACTATGCACGCAAACACTCATAGAGCAGTCTGGAGTAACCAATTAACACTTATGTCTTTGGAGTATGTGAGTTGGAGTACCTGGATTACACCCACACATGAAAGACCCCAGGCCGTGATTCCAACCCCACAGTCTCACTGCAAGTCAACAGTGCTTAACACTACTTCACCATACAGTCCATGTATGTATATTTTCCAGATGCTGTAATTAAATTCAAAATTGTGCAAATAGAATAATTTGACTCTTGTTTCCGTACCTTTAATTTGCAGAGGTATGGGCCGTACTGCTTTAAAAGCTGGGTAACTGCTGGAATATTTTTCTGATCAACTCAGGGATCATTCTATAGCATCACAGTTATTTAGCTTCCTGAGCTTTTTACATCTAATCATGTGACCTCCTCACCCAACTGAAAGAGTCTAATTATTCCATATGAACCCCCTCATGGTTTTATTATGCTTGTAAACTTCCCTTTGTTTCACTGTAATCCTATTCTAAGCCCAAAAGCATAATGTAAGATTTAGTTCAAAACATTTGGCATTTGGATGAAGATAAATACTAAGTAAAACAGGGTGGTGTTGGTGAGTTGTTGTGTTTTTACTGTTGTTTATATACTTATGTTTTTGAAAAAAATGGCATAACGTTTGATCACCAGGTAATTTTGGACTTTTAGTTTTTACTGTTGCTGTTTTACTCATATCTATAACTTGTTTTCTGTAACTGAAAGGATTAAGCAGCATTTTGACATATTAAAAAATGATTTTCCCGCAGGCTCTGTTCCTGTCTCCGAGGGATCGACAGGCACCGTGAAGGCCAAGCCTGACTCTAAGCCTGACTCCAAGCCTCTGGAGTTCCACCAAGTTTCTGGAGGGTCCTCTACGCTCCATGGTCAACCTCCTGATCTGCCGTCCCGAGGGTTCTACACTCTGTTCGTCCGACCTCCAAACCGAGGGTCCTCCTACTCTGCTCCCCGCCCCTCCCGTCAGTTCCTTCGTCCCGGGCCGCCCTACACATTTTGTTCAGTCCCGCAGTATTTTCTGACCAACCTGGAAGTTTTCCCCACCCGACGCCCGGGCCCCTTCCATGGTCTCTATGTCTCTGCTGGCCTCCTTGTCTTCGGCCTTCGCCGCCGTCACCAGCCGGCAAGGTCTCTACGTCTCAGCTGGCCTCCTTGTCATCACCGGCGCCAAGGTCTCTATGTCTCTGTCGGCCTCCACGTCTCAGCCGCAGACCACCAAGGTCTCCAGGTCCTCACCCTCAGCTTCATCGCCACTGCTGGTCTCCACGTCTTTGCCGACGTCGCCGCCCGCCCTGGTTCTTGAACACTGGGTTCTTGATCCCGCCTGAATTTTGTCCCTGAACTTTGCGTGGGGCTACGTCTTGGTAGCCCGCCTGAACTTTGTGCCTGCTCGGGACGGCCTCCTGGTTGCCCGCCTGAACTTTGTTTTGGTTTTTGTTTCTTGACAGTGGTTCTGTGTGTGGTTCTGCAAAGATCAACCTTTTTTTTGTATTTCTTTTATTGATGTTCTTGGACATGTCTACTTGTCTAATTCCTTATTTGTATACGTGACCTTGGTGTCTGAACGTCCTTCACACAGAGCCTTGCTTTAAAAAAAATGTTTGTATTTTGTCAAATATTACTGATCAGAAAAAAAAAAAACAAGGTTTCTATGTTCTACATTCACACTTTGTTTCTACTATTTCCCCCTGATTCTGCTCAAAACGGAATCAGGTTTAAATCAGTTTCAAGCATTTCTGTTTGTCATCTTTCACTCTGTATTATTTCCACATTTATAACTTGTAATGTTCAATATCTTACGTGTCAGACTACAAAAAAAATTAAATGATTATAAGTTAGATATATATCCAAAGGGTGCAATACAGAAGACATCAACATTTAATGCTTTTGTTCAAATGTATGATATTGCCATGGAAACAGGGAGAACGTTTTGTGTTTAGAAAATATGCAATACCATACTGGTTGAAAAGGCAGAAAATATCTTGGCATTTTTATGAATTAAGAATATCACTATTGGATACAATGGACAAGATTTTTTCTTACCATCATTCAGTGGAAAAAAAGACGGCCCTTTTAGGACTGATTGTCCATTCTTCAAAGAAATCTCTCCATCAATGACTCTACCATTGTGTGTCCACTCTACATTTTTGACAACACTAAAATTGAGGTCTTGTGGAGGAGGACCACAGGTTGCTATCAATTCTTGCCCAGCAAATACAGTTGTGTGATTAACTGTACCATCTGTTCACATATCAAGAAAGATCAGAAAATATGATATAGTCCTCATTGCACACTGGTCATTTATCCACAAGGTAACAAAAGAGTAAAAAATGAAACATTCTCCAGCTCACTTACCAATAAACTCCACTGGGTATTTTTCTGCCACTTGTTTTAACATTTCATTTGTTGATAAGTTGAGATTTGTAGAATTATCAGAAGAACTACTGATAGTATAGGTAGTGATTGTACTTCCACTCCTTTAAAAGAGATCTAAATTAATTATAATTACTAATAATCATGATTACAAATCTTTTATATTAATAATTATTAATATCAAAGAAACATAAAGAGAGGACATCATTTTCATTGAAGACTATATATATATATTATATAAAATATATAAAATAATTATATATATTATGTATATATATACAGGGGTTTGGACAATGAAACTGAAACACCTGGTTTTAGACCACAATAATTTTATTAGTATGGTGTAGGGCCTCTTTTTTGCGGCCAATACAGCGTCAATTTCGTCTTGGGAATGACATATACAAGTCCTGCACAGTGGTCAGAGGGATTTTAAGCCATTCTTTGGCAGGATATTGGGCCAGGTCACTACGTGATACTGGTGGAGGAAAAAACGTTTCCTGACTCGCTCCTCCAAAACACCCCAAAGTGGCTCAATAATATTTAGATCTGGTAACTGTGCAAGGCCATGGGAGATGTTCAACTTCACTTTCATGTTCATCAACCAATCTTTCACCAGTCTTGCTGTGTGTATTGGTGCATTGTCATCCTGATACACGGCACCGCCTTCAGGATACAATGTTTGAACCACTGGATGCACATGGTCCTCAAGAATGGTTCGGTAGTCCTTGGCAGTGACGCGCCCATCTAGCACAAGTATTGGGCCAAGGGAATGCCATGATATGGCAGCCCCAAAACCATCACTGATCCCCCCCCATGCTTTACTCTGGGCATGCACAGTCTGGGTGGTACGCTTCTTTGGGGCTTCTCCACACCGTAACTCTCCCGGATGTGGGGAAAACAGTAAAGGTGGACCTCATCAGAGAACAATACATGTTTCACATTGTCCCCAGCCCAAGATTTGCGCTCCTTGCACCATTGAAAAACCGACGTTTGGCATTGGCATGAGTGACCAAAAGGTTTGGCTATAGCAGCCCGGCCGTGTATATTGCCCTGTGGGACTCCCGACGGACAGTTCTGGTGGAACAGGAAAGTTGGGTGCACATTTAATCCTGCCGTGAATTTGGGCAGCCATGGTTTTTTTGTTTTTTTGGATACAATCCGGGTTAGCACCCGAACATCCCTTTCAGACAGCTTCCTCTTGCGTCCACAGTTAATCCTGTTGTATGTGGTTTGTCCTTCTTGGTGGTATGCTGACATTACCCTGGATACCATGGCTCTTGATACATCACAAAGACTTGCTGTCTTGGTCACAGATATGCCAGCAAGACGTGCACCAACAATTTGTCCTCTTTTGAACTCTGGTATGTCACCCATAATGTTGTGTGCATTTCAATATTTGGGGCAAAACTGTGCTCTTACCTGCTAATTGAACCTTCACAGACTGCTCTTACTGGGGCAATTTTGCAGTCAATGAAGACTCGGCTACCAGGCTGGTCCAATTTAGCCATGAAAACCTCCCACACTAAAATGACAGGTGTTTCAGTTTCATTGTCCAACCCTGTACATATATATGTTATTATGATATATATATAAACATATCATATATATATATTTTAATATAAAATTATATATATAAAATATATAAAAACATGTTAACATGTTAACATGTTAATTGTGAAGGTCACATTAACAACATAGGTTGCTGTAGACAGATTTGTCCTTTGTCCTGTTGTTGACTCTGCATTTTTCACTGTTGTGTCTGGTATTATTTTTGATTGAGTAGTATTAGTCACAGTTGTGTATAGTATTATCTTTGATTCAGTAGTATTAGTCACTGTTGTGTGTAGTATTATTTCTGGTGGAGTCACATGTGTTACCGTTGTGTTTAGGGTTATTTCTGCTGTTGTTAAATTGGTCACTGTTGTATGTTTAGCTCTTTGTGGTGTCGTTGTATTTACCACTTCTGTATATAGCGTTATCTCACTTCTGGTTGGTTTTGCTGTTGTGTTTAGAGTAATACCTGGTGTGTTCACGATGTTCTCTGTTGTAGGTGTTACTGGTGGTTTTGTTGATGTCACTATCAAAAAATGGAAAAACATAACACATTCAATTTAAATTGCTAATGAAGCAATTATGCTTTTTAAGAACCAGCTCAACTTAAGACCTAAATGATTTAAATGATAAAACAAGAAAATACAATAAATTCTCCACACATGCAGAACATTTATGTTTGAAACTACAGTGTGAAACTTTTCTTTCTGCTGTGCAGCTTCAAAGACATCAAAATAAAGCAGAGTTTGAGAACTCCTAGCTGTGTCACTGTTTTCAGCATTGATAAAATATGTATCTCACTCATCCCTGAACTTGATCACTCGCTTTAGGTCCACATAAAGCTGAATTTATAAACCACTGGTTTAAAATAAAAAATAAGCTAAAGTGCAAATTTAGCTGCCTATATTATATACAACCGTCCCTAAACACCATAGGGGTCTTTGTAGCAGAAGAATGGTAACCTTAGTTGACTGACAGGTTTCAAACAGCATTGTGTCCTATCGGCAGATGTGTGTGCTAGACTGATAGACGTGTGCCAAAACTTTGATTAGAATACATTTAATATGACTCCACTAAAATCTGCCTAATCCAGATGTTTGTTTCATTGGGGGCCATTAAATGGGAAATTAACAGGTCTCTGAAAAACATTCTAATATGTTGTGGAGGTAGTTAAAGGCATTTGAATCTGGTAATTAAAAACAATGTATAAATTACTCTGGCACCAACATCAATCATGTTATTAGTAGTGGTACATTTCTGAATGTCAGTATATGTATTGCTAAACTGCCTCTAAAATTACCTCTTTGGCTGCTGTTTAACTGGCAGAACCGATCATCAGCTGGGAGGTCATTAATGCAGCCACATGTGTCACCAAGAATGACATCACAGACGCCGTATGTAATGCATTTGTTATAAGACCAGGCAAAGTTTTTCTCACACGAGCATTGGTACCCAGTCATATTTGGTGAGCACACTGTGAGAAAAACATCAGGACACAGTGTAAATGTTAATGTTACACTTGCCAAAAGACAGGAAAATCTAGAGTACTGACATTTTCCAATCTTTGGGGCTCCATGAAGTAAACAATACCTGTCGTAGTGTCCATGCTGGAAATCTCACAGGTGCTGTTGATTGTTATGGGCAAGTTGAGGTTTTTGAGAAACTGTTCAAGAACCTCCAGGTCAGATAGACTTATAACAGCTTGGAACTCATAATCAGTGATATTTGTTGGAGCTAGAGTGGAAAAAGACACATAAAGTTTTAGAACAGAGTTTTGTTGCATTTGTTACTGTTGTGTGTAGTGCATTTTTGCTGTTGTCCAATTTGTCAGTGGTGTATGTTTAGTTTGTTGTGGTGTGATTGTATTTACTACTTTTGTGTAAAGTGTTATGTGTCTTCTGCTTGCATTTGCCTTTGCTGTGTTTAGGGTTATTTCTGGTGTTGCTGCATCTGCAGCTGTTGATCCTGTTGTTTTTTCTGGTTCTGTTATGTTTTCACTGCTATGTCTGCTGCTGAGTTTTTCATTCTTGTAATTAAAATTATTTATACATTTTGTAAATTAGTCTCAATTATATTTGACAATGTTGTGTTGGCCACCTTTTTGTCTAGTGTTGCAGTAGTAATTGGTGGTTTTGTTGATGTCACTATTAAAATTTGAGAGCATTACACATTAAATTTTAAATACTAACAGAAGCAATTATATTTCTCCAGAAACTACTTAACCTAAAAACAGCAAGAAAATACAATTATTTCTTCCAGCAAGCAGAACATCCATGTGTAAAACTACAGCGCAGACTTTTTCTTTCTGCTGTGCAACTTCAAAGACATCAAAATAAAGCAGAGTTTGAGAACTCCTAGCTGTCACTAAAGTTTGAATATTACAATTTCTCAGTCAACCACAGTGATGATGAAGATAGTTGGTCCAAACCAAAACTTTAAGCCAGCATGCTGTCAGCAGTGATAGAATATGTATCTCATTCACCCCTGAACTTGATCACCACTTTAAGTCCGCATTAAGCTGAATTTATAAACCACTGGTAGCAAGGAAAATAAGCTAAAGTGCAAATTCAGCTGCCTATAATATACAACCGTCCCTAAACACCACAGGGGTCTTTGTAGCAGCAGAATGGTCATATTAGTTGACTGACAGGTTTCAAACAGAGTTGTGTCCTATCGGCAGATTTGAGTGCTAGACTGATAGACGTGTGCCAAAAGTTTGACAAGAATACATTTAATATGACTCCACTAAAAACTTGCTAATCCAGATGTTTGAACCTCTCATTGGGATCCATTTTCCTTTCTGTTGTTTCCCTGCTTCAGCCCAACTGAAATAAATAAATGGGAGATTAGCAGGCCTCTGAAAAACATTCTAATATGTTGTGGAGGTAATTAAAGCCATTTGAATCTGGTAATCAAATAAAGTGTATAAATTACTCTGGCACCAACATCAATCATGTTAGTAGTGGTACATTTTTGAATGTCAGCATATGTTTTGCTAAACTGACTCTAAACCTACCTCTTTGGCTGCTGTTTAACTGGCAGAACTGATCATCAGCTGGGAGGTCATTAATGCAGCCACGTGTCACCAAGAATGACATCACAGACTCCGTATGTAATGCATTTGTTATAAGACCAGGCAAAGTTTTTCTCACACGAGCATTGGTACCCAGTCATATTTGGTGAGCACACTGTGAGAAAAACATCAGCACACAGTGTAAATGTTAATGTTACACTTGCCAAAAGACAGGAAAATGTAGAGTACTGACATTTTCCAATCTTTGGGGCTTCATTAAGTAAACAATACCTGTTGTAGTGTCCATGCTGGAAATCTCACAGGTGCTGTTGATTGTTATGGGCAAGTTGAGGTTTTTGAGAAACTGTTCAAGAACCTCCAGGTCAGATAGACTTATAACAGCTTGGAACTCATAATCAGTGATATTTGTTGGAGCTAGAGTGGAAAAAGACACATAAAGCTATTAGAACAGAGCTTGGCCAATTATTTTTCCCAACAGTTAAATTAATTTTATATACTAATATAGACATATTCTGTAAGTAATTAATGGTCTTCACAGTGACTCACATTCTCTTTTTTCTCTGACATGATGGCTGGATAGTTTAATGCCCATCAACTCCTGCAAAAATCATCAGATTAATTAAACTGTGTAATCAACACTGATCATTAATTGTTTTTGGTATTAATCTGTGACATGGTGTGTACATGGTATGGCACCACAACCTTTAGTATTTTAATTTTCCATGCTAACCTCAAAAAAGGTGGACAAAAACAGTCTGAATCCTGGCTGGCTTGGAGGGTAGCATATAACCAGAAGAATAACACCAAACAACACTAGTTTGGGTAAAGCCATCCTGACCAAAGAGAAGATAAAAACTTAGATCATCAAAAAATAGTCAAGAACAAAACACATTCATCATTTGGGACACTGTTCTTTGAAAAGCTATCTGATTCTTGGAAAAGCTACAAAGAAGCAAGCAGTAAAAATGTACTAGACCTCAATGTAGTTCATAGTCTTGTTTGAGAGTGCACAATCCAGAAAGTATTGTAATCTTAAAAGTTATATACAGCCTATGAAAAATATATTATTTCCCCCAATAAATAACATTTATTAATTTTGAAATAAAAATATGTCATTTAACCTTCTCAAAACTTGATGTCAAAATACAAATGGACATACTAACGGTGTCAGTGGCTGCTTGGAAAGAGGAAATGAGGAGATGCAAAGCATTATGCTTATAGAAAACTATTTTTATCTGTTTTCCTTTCAGGATACAGTGAACTTTAATACTTACATAATCCTGACATTTGGAAAAAATACAACAGAACAAAACATACAAAATCATCAAATTTAGTTGTCCTTCTGGACATCCCACTTAAGAAGCCTTCACCTTTTGCTCCTCACTTTTTTAAACTATGCGAGTCCCTGTAGGCTACTGTTTTAAAACTTGCAATCTGGTTGTCAAAAACAAAATGGTGTTTTTTAACAAAGGCGACAATATTTAAAGCAATCTAAGCACTGTTATTTGACAATTGCATTAATATTTGCAGTTTTGTCCAAATCCCTCATTGGAGCTTTTATATGAGCTGCAGTTGTTGGCACACTGAGTTTTAATGGTACATGTTGTGTGAGATTAATGTGACAAAATAATGAACTACTGGGAAGAAACCAAAAACACAAACCAATTGAAAACACTGCAGGGCCAAGACTTAACCATTAACTGTAACACCTTTGACATGGAACTTTCAAGAGTGGACTGAGACTTCTCCACGCATTCTTTGTGTAAACTGATGACCATGGTAGTATGGGGGCAATAATGTAAACCACCATTTAAAGGAGTTTTGCAAGTTGCTGTTAAATAGGAGGTATTACACAGCAACTTTGCAGTGGTGAGTTAAACTGAATAGAGCTGTCACTCACTGGTTCTACACTCTGAATTCATTTGTGTAAACACCCACCATCAAACAACCTAGCTAGCTCTGGTGGTTGATCTGTAAATGGAGAGGTGCCTTTAAGAAGGGCTAGTCCCTTTGGACTAAACATTGAACTCTTTTGTGCTCAGAGGCAATTCTACAGTTTCGCAAGCGCCTAGGCAAAAAAATACTGGGGATTTCTACAATAAGCATTCATCACACTTTTATGAGAAATGATCTGACACTAATAAAAACATGTTAAATGTACATACTCATGTTTGTTGTATAATTCTAAAATGAATGAAAACCATTTCCAACTGTGCTCTTGACAAAAATATTAAGCTAGTTACTAAAGGGCTTAAACTTAGTAGTGAAAATCTGATTTAAATCCAAGTTGTTTTCTACTGCTTTTCAAAATTTTGCCAATTTTAAATACCTAATATTGTGTGACCCCTAATACAAAAAAGCATCAAAATGTATGTATGTATGTATGTATGGCAGTAACAAGCAATGTGACCACCAACAGTCTAGCCAGTCTAGCCTACATTAAGCTCTTGCCTTTAAATTCTTGTACTAAACATTCGTAACTTGATAGATAAGCTTGGCTGGACAAAGCTTTAATTTGATAACTAAAGAGGGAGTACTGTCAAGGTTAGGCATGCTTATGCTCGTACTTGTACTCGTACTCGTACTCGTCGTCTTCCGCTTATCCGGAACCGGGTCGCCGGGGCAGCAGACTCAGCAGAGACACCCAGACGTCCCTCTCCCCAGACACCTCCTCCAGCTCCTCTGGGGGGAGCCCAAGGCGTTTCCAGGCCAGCCGAGAGACATAGTCCCTCCAGCGTGTCATGGACCCTCCCCTGGGCCTCCTCCCGGTGGGACGTGCCTGGAACACCTCCCGAGGAAGGCATCCAGGAGGCATCTGGTATAGATGCCTGAGCCACCTCAACTGGCTCCTCTCGATGTGGAGGAGCAGTGGCTCTACTCTGAGCCCCTCCCGAATGGCCGAGCTCCTCACCCTATCTCTAAGGGAGTGCCCGGCCACCCTACGGAGGAAGCTCATTTTAGCCGCTTGTATCCGGGATCTCGTTCTTTCGGTCATGACCCAAAGTTCATGGCCATAGGTGAGGGTAGGAATGTAGACCGACCGGTAAATCGAGAGCTTCGCTTTTCGGCTCAGCTCTCTCTTCACCACAACCGGCACAGCACCCCCATTACTGCGGCAGCCGCACCGATCCGTCTGTTGATCTCCCGCTCCATTCTTCCCTCACTCGTGAACAAGACCCCGAGATACTTGAACTCCTCCACTTGAGGCAGGAACTCCCCTCCAACCTGAAGAGGACAAGCCACACTTTTCCGGTTCAACACTGCTTATGCTGTTGTCCTCATTGCGACACCCAGATACTCAACAGGGCAGATAAAGCTCTCTTTATGTCCATACAGTAGGAAGCATGCAGGATCCTGTGGTTGCGTGATAGTTTTAGGTGATTTTTTCAATGTAATAATTTGCATCTCATGATACAATAGACCACTATACATGGAAATACACATTTCCTCTGCTCATTTTTCATGTTTCTCATCTCTGTTGTAAAAATTCAGTATGGAAACATAAAATATTTTAAGTTGAAATAAAGATTGAAGACCTTTATGCACACATCATGTTAGAACTTTGTAACAGTGATCAAAAGAAATCAGATCAAATTTTCAATTTCAATTTCAATTTACAGATTTTCTCTCTTTCTGTAGCTGTTTTTACATCCAGCTTTCTATGTTTCTATGATCTATGTTTGGGGTAAGAATAGCTTTATACATTTTGTTTTTCCTTTTAGATATGAATAGTTATAATGTCAGAACTCATCAATAGTCCTCTACTAATATGTCAAGTAATTGTGATGTCTTCCTCTCCCCCAGAAGCTGCTAAGCAAACACAGATTTATTTGTGTGCTTTCTCAGAAAGAAGGGAAACCAACCAATTTTTAAAAGATCTTCTCAGAAAGTGTACATTCTGCAATTTGCCAATGCCACTTGAAAATAAGAGTAACTTTTTTAGCTTCACTAAGTACCAAGCAGCTTTTTGACTGTTCTTCAACATGAACATTTTTAGTCAAAGTTAAAATCTGTAAAGAGAATCAGTTTTTAAATATTAAACTCCACTAATCTGAGCATAATGGGCTAACTGCAGAACATAGATACATGTTATAGGATAGGGGAAGAAGTGTAAAATAAGAGGATTACATTACCTCTCTGTGTCCTGGCATCCAAAGAGGCTCTAATCAGGAGTACACATTCATTTTCCTGCTCATCTTTGAATACAGAGAGGAAAAGTTTGTGAGCTTCCTGGTTTCTGTCAAATACTAGTGTACTGCCAAGTTGTTTCAGTGTCTAGTTTGATTGTGATGCATGTTCTTTTTATTTCAAGATCTGTATCACTTTTTGTCTAAATTTAAAATCCAACTTTAAAATATGAACTTAAGCAAAGTACACAGAAAATACACAGGAAATTCCTTGAAATAAATAATAAACAAATAGTAAATAAAAGGTGGCTTCAAAATAAAATGTTACAAAGTAAAGGCTGTAAAATAAAGTTTATCAGAGAGAGAAAGAAAGAAAGAAAGAAAGAAGATACTCTGATATCAATAACAAACTGAACTGAGCAACAGCTCCTTGTTGTTATAACTTTGATGTTTTTTCTCCACCTCACTGAGTTAGCATAGTGCTAACATCCTGTTTATTACAAGTTATCAGCCAGCTGCTGTAGTAGTTAGCTCTATAGAATCTAGGAAATGTGTTTACATGCTCATGATGTGTTGCTCTTTCTAGAAAATGCAACCCCCTCTCTTGCAGAGACAATAACACTAATTTTCATAATTTGCCTGTTAGGTTTGAGTTTCCTTCTTGTCAGTTTCTCTGCACTTCCCTGTTTATGTTTATTAGTTGTTGTTATTCTAGTTCATTCATTGTAGGTTAGGCTCTTGGTTCATTCTTGTGTTTTGTTACATTTAGATTTCTATTCAATACCTTTCAGTGTTTCTGTGTTCCACTCTTTTTGCTCCTGCCCATGTTCTCTCCTCCCTCAGCCCTCTCTCCCTTTATTGGTCTGAGCTGTGCCACATCTCCTCCTGATTACTCCCACCTGTTCTGCCCTGTCTTGCTCCACTCTTCCCATGTATTTACATGGTCTGGTTGTTATCATTGATTTATGGATTGTTCCAGTACTCTGCCTCGTGGTCTGTGTCTCTGCCTTATTCTTCATTACACTGTTTGCCTGCCTTCTCCCCTGTCGCTGGAAGAAATGGAGAAAAGTCTCTGGTTACAGGCTGGTGCCCGCGGCGCCAGGGTGCAGGCCTGCCTCCTGGAGCCTGCCACCAGCATACCTCCTCTCCGCCTTCTGCAGAAGTCTCTGATGAACTCCAGGTGTCCAGGTGGACCTGCCTTGTGTTCCTGTTCCTGAGTTCTCCAACGAGGATGTCCAGGTGGACCCGCCTCGTGTTCCTGTTCCTGTGTTCTTCAACAAGGGTGTCCAAGTAGACTTCCTCCAGCCTACGCCTCCAGAGCCCCATAGAGCATTACAGTGATGCTCTCCTAGTTGCCTCCAAGGGGTGCAATGTCACTCTCCAAAGCGCCGTCAAGGGTTCTCCCACCTTCTACGCCACTCTCAAGAGCTCCATCAAGGGTTCTCCTGGCTTCTACACTGATCTACAGAGCTCTGTTGAGGGTTCTCCAGTATTCCAAGCCATTTTCCAAAGCTCCACCAAGGGTTCCAGGGGGTACACAGTAGCTCTCCAGGGTTCCAGCAGTTCTACCACCATTCTCCAAGGTTCCTCAGAGGGGTCCAGCAGTTCCTCCACCAGTCTTCAGAGCTGCTTCAAGGTTCCTGCATTACCGCTGCCGGCCTTTTAGGTTTTTGTATCTCTGGTCTCCAGACCTCTGCCACTGACCTCCAATGCTTAATTTCTGCCACAGTCAAGCTCCAAGGCTTCATATCCGCCGCTATTAACCTCCAAGGTTCCTGTGCCTTGGATTCCCAGGGTTTCGTCTCTGCCATTGTCGACCCCCAAGGTTGCTGCACCTCAGATCTCCAGGGATTCATCTCTGCTCACTTCCAGAACTCTGTGCCTCCTTGGGACGACCCCTTGGTCACCCACCCTAGCTTTGTGACTCCTCAGGATGACCCAACTGTCGCCAGTCGCAGTGGCTGAAACTGGGGATCCCATGGTACATCCATGCTTCTGTCTGTAAATATTGTCATTATATTTAAAATGTGTGGAGGAAAGACGGAGATCCAACAGAGTACAAATCTGGTCTGTGGTAAAGTTGATGGATCCAATTCTACTAAAGATGAGTCTCAATGGTCCTCTTCCTTGCATTTCTGTGGAAGATCATGTATGTGGAGATTGGCTTCACCAGGCTACAATCTCTGGCAGCAAACGTGATCACCATATTTTTCCAATTTTTATTGGGAGTCTATAATCATTCTGTAAGTGCTGGTTTAAAATCTAAACCTTCTTTTACTGGTTACTGTTTTAACACAATAAAACAACAAATAACAAAAAAACCTTCACATTGCAGAAGCTCCATTAATATCAATGCAAATGGACTAGGGATACAATTACTAAGTAAAGATGAACATGTCTACCTGCTAGTTTACACTGTAAATTTACACAAAAGGTTCTTTTTAGGTGTAGCAAATACTGGAGCACTAAGCCAGTCAGCTTGACAACTTTTCCTACTGGTGACATGCATTGTAGGTTTACAGTAGAGCTCTACACAAACATTTATTTGTTCTCTTTTACAGGCCTTTGCAAATTCAGTTGTCGTTTGTCGGAACCAAACATACAGGCCCCTTACACCTCTGCAGTTAAACCAGGAGGGTTTAACAATAATTCTAAGAATAAAGAGTCAACAGCAAGAAAATAATGTAAACAAACTTATTTTCAAATAAAGTCACATTAAAAGAAACAGTACATAAAAGGAAATGGGGGGTTAATTCATTTCAACCTGGGAAGACTCACAAATGAGAGAAACACAGAGATGGCAATTAGAGGAGTTTATTAGCTGATGTTTAATTTCTTTTGGCGCTCGGATCCCGGTGGAAGACATGGATGCTGATAATAACATGCGATTGAATAAACATCTTAGGGTTAGAATTAGAGAAGTCTTCCCCCCGGGATCCTGATACTGTTGGTGGAGTGGAGGCCTGAGGAGATAAGGGAGGCGGAAGGAGCTTGAGGCCTGATTGTGGAGATGGGGTGGAGGAGGGTCGAAGCTCAGCTGAAGATCAGGAGAATTTACGTATGAACGTCTTTTAAAGCAAAGCCTGGAGGGATGATTGGCTGAAGAGAAATGTGGATCAGGAGCTCATTGGTTGGAGCGGAGAACGTGGTGGAGTAATTAGACGGAGCCGGAAGTGAAGGTAAGTCTTTCAAATTGAATTATCGTCAAAACTCCATATCTTAAAAGACAGGGATTGGTATAGATTAGTAGAACCACAGCAAAGACAGTATTGAAGGAAATGGGTAGCTGCAAAGGCATAAACAAGACTAGTGATTAACATACTGGAAGTGCACCAGGGTGCAGGATGTAGAGGATTGGCGGTTAGAAATTATTCTTTTTTTCCCTCATATCCTGGCAGTTCTGACAAATAACTTTTAGTGTTTCTGATTTTACAGTTGAATTTGACTGTTTACAACCTTTTCAAAAATTAGCATAGAGACATTTTTATAAACAATATTTATCATACACTTTTTGTTATCCTACTTTTATTGGTACACTGACATAGATTGCACCAACAAGAATAACCTTTGGATACTGTCTGATTCAAATAAAAGATTTCACATTAAACCTAGTTGAACCTGACAGTTGTTCATTCAAAAATGTTTTTCTTTATGCATTTATTGTCATAATGGAACTAGAAAGAATCCACAGTCTAAAAATACATTTTTTAATTTAGGAAAACAGTTAACAAATACAATGTAGTCCCTAAATTATTTTGAGGGCTATTTCAGTTTTAACTTCAATACATCTCAAAGAATGAAAATATCGTGAAAAGTAAAACCTTTTGGCCACACATTTCAGAAAGTGAAACTCATACATACAACACATGGAGTGTCATGTTTCTAGACAATTTCCTGATCCACATATTGAATCAGACTTGGACTCATACTAAAAGATTTTTTTAGCTAGAGAAACTGGAAATAAACACAACAGAGATACTTCTGCAATGTTCTAGAGCAGCTTCTGGAGAAGAGATGACTGGTTAGATTAAGCAGGGTAACAAGATGAATGTTGATCTTGGTATGCAAAGAGGGTGTCTTACTAAGCAGTCGACGGTGGATGAAGTTCTATAACGTAAAATAAGAAAAGGATATTTTAAACAGAAATGTTAAACTTCTGAATAGTAAGTTATTTTCTTTGCACTCAATACTTGGTTGGGGCTCCATTTGCATGAATTACTGCATCAGTAATTCATGCGGCATGGCGGCATGCGGCATGGCGTGGAGACGATCAGCCTGAGGTTCTGCTGAGGTGTAATGGAAGCCCAGGTTGCTTTAATAGTGGCCTTCAGGTGATCTTCAATGTTGGGTCTAGTATTTCCTATCTTCCTTTTAAGACCATAGATTCTCTATGGATTTCAGGTCAGTCCAGTGTGCTGTCCAGTCAACCACATCAGGGTCATGGTACCTACCCACAGTGCCAGAGGTACCAAGAGCTATTTCAAAGTCCTGCTGGAAAATGAAAGCATTGCCTCCATAAAGCTTGTCAGCAGGAGGAAGCATGATGTGCTCCTAAGGTTCCTGGTATATGGCTGCGTTGACTATAGACTTCAGAAAACACAGTGGACCAACACCAGCAGATGACAGGGCACCACAAACCATCACTGATTGTGGAAACTTCACACTGGACTTCAAGAAACATAGATTCTATTTCATCCCTACTGACTGCCAGAGGCAGTGCTTCAAGCACTGAATGATCATTCTTGCGCATGCGCAGGTTGAGAATTTAATAACAACATGGTCACATGTGACCTACTGGTGGCTCACGTGAGTCTATATAGTCACATGACACAGGGAGCCCAGTCCCTTCCTTCTTCTCGCGCGAAGGTTGATGAATTGTTGACTTGTGTTTGTTTGATCCTCGTTCCTCTTGCTGCTGGGAGTCATGTGATCGTTGAGGTCGGAGCTGCGGATGGTTCTGCCCTCCAGAGGCTGCGCAAACTACCTTTTCTTCCAGGGTTTCTGGAAAGTTTGTTCAGCTCGCCGGTAGCGTTTTCTGCTCGTGCTGAGTCCGTTCATTCATTTATACATTGCTCGCTGACTCTCCAGTGGCGTTTTCTGCTCGTGTTGAGTCTATTTACTTTTTTCGGCAGTGGTTTGCTGCTCGCTTTGATTTGTTCCCTTACTATCGGCTCGCCGGTGGTGTTTTCTTCTGCTCGTGCTGAGTCCATTTAGTTTTCCGCAGTGGTTTACTGCTCGCTTTTGTTTATTCGTGGTTGTCTGAATCGCCGGTGGCGTTTCTGCTCGTGCTGAGTCCTACGGCTTGTTGCTGTAACAGGGTCATGACGACGTTTTTTCTGCCCGTTCGACCCCATCTGTCCCTGGGTCATGGACAATCTTTGTTGTGCGTCCTGTTCGGCTCCTCTACAGCCTGAGGACGGTCATGACATGTGCCCTCCCTGCCTTGGTGTTGACCATCTCAGGGAGGCGCTTTCAGATCATGCCTGCTCTAATTGCAACATTCTCCCCCGAGCGGTGCGGTTGGCCCGGCTGTCCTCGGTGGAGCAGCCTGTTGACTGGGCGGTCTTTGTCCAGCAGGATCCGTTGCCACTTGGACAGGGTGCGGCCTCGACGAAACGGTCCGCTGAGGATGTGCCCTTGGTGTCTGGGAGGAGAGCCAAGCGGCGCGGGCCCCCGGGACTGTCCACTAGAGTGGACCAGCTTTCTACAGAGCTGGCCCAGATGAAGGCCCTCCTTCAGTCTCTCCGGGTGGATGGTGGCCGCGGCGAGACTTCCCCTCCTGAACAGGGCAGGTCCTCGCATTGCGAGGATGATTTTATTTCGGTTGCGGCCTCGGGCACCCTTTTACGAGAGGCCTTTCCCGAATTGGGCTCCCAGACCTCAGGTTTGGGCTCCGGTGCCTCTCAGGGAGGTGCGGGGGGAACCGGTGTCTGCGGCTATTAAAACGGCTCTGGGCCGTTTGCAGCTGGACGTTCCCCTGGCCCAGCCTGCTCCATCTAGCGCCTTCTTTAGGCGTCGTGATGCTGAGGCTGCTTTTGTCGTTCCTCCCTCGGCGGAGTATGTCCAGGAGCTGCATGCTTGCTGGACGGACACAAGGGCCTTTTCCCGCCCGACAGCAGATGGCAGGGCCCTGGCTGCCATGCACGAGGCGCCCAAGTTCGGTTTGGGCTGCATGCCCCCTGATGAGTCTGCCATTGCCTCCCTTATTGTTCCTCCCGATGAGGTTCACGCCCCGGACTCATGGGTGTTGTCCACTCTGTCCCGGGGATACCGTCTTCAGTTCTGCCGCAGTTCCTATCCCCAGCCGAGCCAAGATGATGGTCATCTGCGACCCAATGAAGGCTCAGGCCCTGGACCGGGAGATTTGCACCTTGTTGGCCAAGAGTGCGATTGTTCCGGTGGACCCCCGTGGGATCCGGGGGTTTTTTATTCAGTTTATTTTCTGGTTCCCAAGAAGACCGGCGGTCTTCATCCAATATTGGACCTCCGGGGTCTGAACACTTTCCACAAGGTTATGCCTTTCCACATGCTGACCACCCGGGAGGTCCTGCAAGTGATCTCCCCAGGAGACTGGTTCACGACCATCGACCTTAAGGACGCCTATTTTCATGTCCCCATTGCTCCGGATCATTGGCGGTTTCTCCGCTTTGCGTTTCATGGGAGGCACTTCCAGTTCCGGATTCTTCCCTTTGGTCTTTCCCCCTTCTCCTCGGGTGTTCACCTGGTGTGTAGCAGCGGCCTTTTCGCCCCTGCAGGGGCAGGGACTGCAGATCCTGCCTTATTTGGACGACTGACTCATTTGTGCTGGAACCTGCGATCAGGCGATCGAAGACACCCGGACAGTGCTCGCCCATGTACGTCAGCTGGGTTTGAGGGTGAACCTGGAGAAGAGCAGCCTGATCCCCTCCCAGGTGACTGTTTTCTTAGGCATGGTTCTAGATTCTGTTTCCATGACTGCCTGTTCTTCTCCTCGGCGCGTCAGAGATATTCTGGCCATGCTTCCGAGCTTCCGTCTTGGCAGGGCTCCACGGTTTGTGGAGTACCTGCGTCTTCTGGGCATGCTCACTGCTGCGTCCAGCGTGATGCCTCTGGGGCTTCTTTTATTGCGGCCCCTGCAGATGTGGCTGAACGGGGTCGGCCAGGACCCCTCCCGGTGTACTCACAGGCTCCGACGGCTTTGGGTTGTGCCTCGGTGCCTACAGTCTCTGTCCCAGTGGTGGAGCGGGTCCTACATCATGGTGGGTGTCCCACTCGGCCCCCTTCCGTGTCGGAGGGAAGTCGTCCATACGGATGCTTCCTCCAAGGGTTGGGGAGCGACCTGGCAAGACCGTGCGGCTCAGGGGGTGTGGTCCCCACGGCAATGCGGGGTCCATATCAATGTTCTGGAGCTGATGGCTGTGTTCCTGGCCTTCCGTGCTTTCCTTCCAGGGCTGCTGGGGCGACCTGTGTTAGTCCGGTCGGACAACACCATGGTTGTCTTCCATATAAATCACCAAGGGGGGCCCAGGTCTCTGAGACTACTGTCCCTGACCCGGCGGCTCCTGGTCTGAGGGGGGCCACGCCTTGCCAGCCTCAGGGCAGCCTATATTCCGGGTCTGCAGAATGTCTCCACGGACTTTCCGTCCCCGCTTCCGGGGGAGTGGCGGCTTCACCCGGAGGTGGTGAATCGCATTTGGGCGACCTACGGCAGGGCGGAGGTGGACCTGTTTGCCTCCAGGGATGCGGTTCACTGTCCCCTCTGGTTCTCCCTGATGGACAGTGCCAGTCCTCTGGGCTGCGATGCACTGGCGAATGAGTGGCCCTGGACCCTTCTCTATGCCTTTCCCCAATTCCTCCTGATCCCCCAGACGCACCTGAGGGTTCTCCAGAACGGGCACGAGCTTCTGGTAGCCCCCTTTTGGCCGGGGAGGACCTGTTTCCTCTGCTGCTCCGGCTCTGCTCCGGCTCGCCGCTGCGCCTCCCCTCCAGGAGAGACCCCCTCTCCCAGATGGGGGGCCGTATTCTCCACCCCAATCCAGGCCGCCTGAAACTCTGGCTTTGGCTTCTAGAGGGGCAGGCTCTGCCTTCTCCCGTTATGAGGGCAGGGTGGGACAGACCATGACTGGCGCATTCGCACCGTCCACGCGGGCCGCCTACGGTGCTAAGTGGGCAGTCTTTGCTGACTGGTGCCGTTGTAAGGACCCGGACCCAGTTTGTTGTCCTGTTTTCCATTTGCTGTCCTTCCTTCAGGAGTTGCTAGATCTGGGGTGATCCCCTTCCACCTTGAAGGTGTATGTGGCAGCCATTTCCCGTTGGCATGTTGGGTTTGGTGGTTGTTCTGATTTGTCGCTGGTGCTAGCGGCCCTTCAGTCTCCCCCTTTTGAGCCCGTTACAAGGACGGACCTCAAGTGGCTCTCCCTGAAAACCGCCTTCCTGTTGGCCATGGTTTCTGCTAAACGGGTGGGGGAATTGCATGCTCTGTGTCTGAACCATGTTGTCAGTGGAATCCGGATGGCTCCGGTGTTACGCTGTGGACTAATGCTTCCTATGTTCCAAAGGTGCCTGCAGTGGCTGGCAGTGTGCTGTCACTCCGGCTTTCCTGTTTTAATCCTGGTGCCCCCTCTGAGCCTCTTTGCCCTGTCCGAGCGCTTGAGGCATATGTCCACTCCACAGCACCCATTCGTCGGACTGACTGTCTCTTTGTTTGTTATGCTGTCTCTCGAAAGAGTCAGGACCTTTCTAGACAGCAGTTGGCACGTTGGATTGTGGAGATCATTTCTGTGGCTTAGTCCTTGCAGGATCGGCCCCTGCGTATCCACAAATTGTTCTGAAACCAGCAGACAAAGGGAGAGCATTAGTCATCATGGACAACCACCAATATTTGTGGGAATGTTACAGACAACTATCTGACCCCAATTATTACCAGAAATTGGATAAGCCTATCTACCCGGACACAATTCCTTTAATTGAACAAATAATCAATAAATTGTGGAAGAATAAATTCATTTCAGTCAAACAATAAACATATTAAGCCTCTTTGAACCTAGACCCAGATTGTTTTACATTCTTCCCAAAATACATTAGGATCCAGTTAAATGGAGTCTTCCTTATAAAATCCCCCAGGGTACACCCATAGTCTCAGATTGCAGCAATGAGGCTTATGGGACGGCTGAATTTATTGATTTTTATTTAAATCCCCTTTCTAAAAAAGCACCAAAGCTATATAAAAGATACTTAGCATTTTTGGAAGCATTTTTTGAAGTCATCCAAAAATTCCTAATTCCTGGACATTCCATGCTATTTACCCTCGATGTGAACAGCTTATACACAAATATTGTTACTGTAGAGGGTATAAACGCGTTTCGGGATGCCTTTTTGAAATATGCTGATAGGGGGAGACCAGATGAGGAAATACTCCAGCTCCCGGAAATCAACCTCCTCCGCAATGACTTCCAGTTTAATGGTGAGTGGTCTTGCAGGTTAAGGGCACTGCTATGGGTAAAAGGTTTGCTCCCTCCTATGCAAACATTTTTATGGCTGCTTGGGAGTCAGCAGCCTTAAGTATCTGTCTAAAAAAGCCCTTACACTACTACAGGTACCTTGATGATATCTGGGGTGTTTGGACTCACTCAGAAGAGGACTTTGAGCATTTCCTGGACAGATTGAACAATTTCAATGCCTCCATTAAAATTAAATCATCCACTAGCTTCACAGCAGTGGACTTTTTGGACACCACAACATTTGAAGGCCCAGATTTTAACACAACAGACAAATTGGACATCAAAGTATTCTTTAAACCTACTGACACACATGCCTTGCTGTATAAATCCAGCTTTCATCCCTAACACACATTTGCAGGCATTGTAAAGTCACAATTACTTTGTTTTAAAATAATTTGTACACAGCACTCAGACTTTTGTGAGGCAGTTAGAGTGCTGTTTTCTGCTTTGTCCAGCAGAGGCTACCAGAGAGCCTTTTTAAGGAGATGCTTAAAGAGCCTCTCTGAGTCCAAAACAAAAATAGAGGGAAATTTGCTTCCTTTTATAGCCACTTTTTCTCCCTTTAACAGGGTACTAGCCCAGGGGTTAAAACATAATTTTACTGAGTTCCAATCTGACAGTGGAAGGCTGACTGGTCTGAAGGTCATATCTGCTTTCCGGAGGAATACAAATTTGCAGGATCTTTTAGTTCATGCCAAAGTTGGGCAGGGTTCACAGTCTGCTTTAGTTCATCATGGACAGAACTTTAAACATGACAAATGGTTGGAAAATCAGCAGACTGGTACAGTATACTATGTACCCAAATGTGGCAGCCCCTGGAGTCATAATTGCGTTTTCTTGGTCACATGCATTGTCTGTTCCTGCAGGTTTGTAGAAGAGACAGCCAACAGTGTGTGTACTAGACTTCTTTTGTTCCAGCAGAATGTGTGCAGAAAAACAGCCAGAAAACCACACTTTTTGTTTGAAGAACACTTTATTTTGCACAGTTGGGAAGCAGCACAGGTCATGCTGTTGGAGCACAATCCTAATTGGACCAGAGGACAGAGGATGAAGGCTGCAAAGGTTTAGATGGCCAGGCTGGGGACTAATTTTCCCACCGGCCTAAATGTTTAACCGGCATTTACTTACCTGGGAATCTACCGACCTGCTCAGTAGAGCCCACGCATCTGATTCCCACTGTTCAGGTGTGAATCTTGTATTTAAAAAAAAAAATAATAATCACAGCTCCGAGTAACACCAGGTATGTTCCGCAAAGTTGACAGCAGCAGTCTTCTGATAGTCGCAAGAGGAAGCGGGAGGAGGACCATCCAGCTGCTGCAGCCAAGTTTTCCCGCATGAGAACAGGTAGGGGAGGTGGTCGTACGCAGCCGCCAAGCCGGGCAACTGCGCAACAGAACCAGGACCGCAGCGCTCCACCACAGCACCAGCAGATCCAATCAGAGGATCCTGATTTTTCATTAAAGGTCAGACTTTTGCACAAACTAATAAAAACAGTACATAATTTAAAAAAATGTGTCAGTTAGTGAGACCCAGAACTATCCTCCCTCCCTGCAAAAACTTTGTCAGCACTTAGCTGAGAGTGCCTGCATTCCCTGACCAAAACACTAGTCAGCTCATAGAGGGGAATGCAAAAAACTGGACCTTCACCTCTCTGCTCATCCTGAGGGAGCAGTAAGTATTTCGCTATCCTAGATAGCGAAATACTTACCTTATCTGGGATGCAGCACAAAATTTGGGAGGCCCCCTTCGAGATTGCCTCCAAATGAGTTTGTATGAACCTGGGCAAACGCCTCACAGACAGTACTTTGGCCCACCATCACCTCTCGCCTTACTGACCTGGGCTTTTATATAGAGAGGGAGAGGGTGGAATCAGCCATTCAGGCAGGTGAGTCTTCCCAGCACTTACCTCAGCCCACTTCTTCTAGTCCCCGGCCAGGACCCAGTAACCTGAACACTGTGAGGACCCACATTCCTGACTCACCGATTGCAGGTTCTCCTACTCACCCAGTAATGGTCTCGGTAGCCACGATGATCGACCCCCTGAAACCAGACTGGTGTCCTGACCCTGGACCACAAGGAGATGTTTTGGATGAGGAGGACGCAGTCCACCCTTCTCTCCTTCTGGACACACCGGCCCTTCCTCCTCCAAGGAAATAACGGGGCAACCGAGGCCACCTGCTGAGGGAAACACAGACGGAGGTGATAGACGAGAGCCAGGAAGAGGACCAAGCTGCTCAGTCTCCTCCTCCACAATCTCAGGAGGTCTGCCCTCTGTTGAGCCTACCTAAACCAGTCGCAACATCCACTGGTCTCCTCTTTCACACCACGCTTACAGCATCCCCCATACTGGACCTTACTATGGAGGAGCTGCAAGAAATTTTTGATGGGAAGGAATTGACACCCCCATCGAACACACCATCATCAGCTGGCTCCGAGGCAACCAAAACTCCTGCTTTGCCACCTCCTCCTATTTCCAGCTGTAGACTCGGCCCATTAGTGGACCCCCACCGTACTCCACTTACCTCCAGATTCCGGTTGGGATCCAGCACTGCTCCTCTGTGGGAGACCTCCAGGTAGATGGTTTTCCTGGGGCCAAGTGGAAGCATGCAGAGGCACTCCTAGCCAAAGCCAGGATTGAGTGCAAGGTGGAGAAGCTGATTCTCTCATTTGGAATAAACAATCG
Organism: Crenichthys baileyi; assembly: GCA_036173005.1. Lineage (NCBI taxonomy): Eukaryota > Metazoa > Chordata > Actinopteri > Cyprinodontiformes > Goodeidae > Crenichthys > Crenichthys baileyi. The sequence continues at coordinate 24,278 of JAHHUM010000730.1, read as the reverse complement.
TAACCAGAGAGCGAAACGCACAGCACTCAGGGAGCTGCAGTCCACCCTGAGAGTAGCTGCCCACCGGTTTCCTGAAGCTCAGGTTTATATACATGAGGTTAACATTGGCCCCCTCCTTCCTCACAGGGATCAGGTGATGCTTCGCCACCAGAACAGCTTCATCAGAACCCTCAAGGACCACTTACCGGCCTTGAAAGAGGGTTTTGAGACTGAGAGAGATGGGGTTCACTGGACCCAGAACACTGCAGCCCGTATACTAGCCCACTAGTACGGGCTGGTAAAATAGACATCCCCACAAGTCCTACCAGTCTGCTGGTTTCAGAACAATTTGTGGATGCTCAACTAATTCATCCAGTGCTGAAAGTTCAGCTGGGGTCAAACTGGAGGTCAATCGGTGGAATTTAGAATTCTTCTTAAAAAATGTAAGGTCCCTATCAATCAGAATTTGGGTTTCAGGAGGCAGTTCCCACATAGGAGGCGACCAGATAGATCTAACAGTGAAAGGCTGGCATGGACCACTAATATCAGAGCCAAAGAATAGTTTTAATTTGACCCTTCTATGATATTGCTGAAGGTCATACCTGCTTTCCAGTTCCTACCAAAATATAATATTGTGAGATCCCCACCTAATCGGTGGAAATCCAATGCATGGGCCATACTGAACAGGTCGTTAGACACCCAGGTAAGTATCTTAATTTAGTTTTAGGCACCCCATTTCTTTCTTTCCCTTACCATTCTGCAATTCGTATTTCCTTGTAGGTTGCTCTCTGCACTTCGTGACAACGTTTCGACTTGTATGCGTCTTCTTCAGGTCTAGTGCAAGTATCCTCTGTCATTCTCTGTCTTGTAAGCAACACTGAATTTAGTTTAGGCACCCCCTTATCTGTCCAAAACTCAAAAATCAACTGAGCTTTCTCTGTGTTTCAGCTTGTATTTATAGGCTAGGCTCCACCCACCTTCACAACACGAATGGGACTAAAAAAAAATCAAATATTAGGCTAAACAACAGAATTAGGGTTAGGAAAAAACAAACAGAGTAGGGAAAAATAAATTAGGTTAGAAAATAAATAAAACAGGGTAGGGATAGAAAAATCTAAATGTCTGTGCACACCACTGCTCTTTACCATTGTGACTATTCTCTCTGTTGTTTGCCTACAATTAAAAGAAATACAAAGTATTTTCCACATACTGATACTACTGCAATATCATGAATAAAAAAAAGATGAAATTTGTTTATGATAATAAATCAAATAAAGCTGACTGAGTTTTGGTTTATGTGTTTTGTAATTTTTGCATTGTTTACAGAGTCTTTTGTGGACCTTACCAATTTTTAATAGTAAGTCTAACCCCTCAGACTCTGTCAGAATCAGAATCAGCTTTACTGCCAAGTTTGGACAGACAAACAGGAAATATCTTTTCAAATGTATATATATATACACAATTGACTTTACAATAGAGGTTAATGTGATATCAGTCCAAGTATGCATGGTGGTGTTCCTGAACCATGACTGTTAAATGTTCATCAGAGAAACAGCCTGGGGGAACAGACTGTCTCTGTGGCGAATGGTTTTAGCAGACAGCGCTCTGTAGCGCCAACCTGAAGGTAAAACTCAGTTTGTGTGCAGGGTGTAAGGGGGCCGTCAGAAATTAAGGCTGCCCTTTTCCTGACCCTAGACCTGTATAGCTCCTGAATGGATGGACAGTCAGCCCTGATGAGTCTCTCTACAGACTTGATTGTGCAGGAGAAGATGCTCCCCAGCCTAACCTCCTGCTACTGGTCCTTCGGTCATCTGTGTGTTTTGCTCTCTGTCACTATTAGAGGTATTTCTAGTCAATGTGGTATTTTAAACTGGCTCCATGGTGCTGCGGCATGACAGAGAGCCGTCCTCCATCAGAAATATGGAATGAGTCTAGTTTTGACGGACAAGCGTGTAAAGGTCCAAAGACCAGATTGAGCCACACAGGAAGTCAGATAATGGAACAATAACATACATCCGGTACATTTCAAAATAAGAGACCCTCAATCACATCGCAACTTACATCAGAACCGGTGACACAAGGTCCTTTTTATTCTTGCAGCTCTCTATATTCATTGCTTTGAATGCAGGAACTCTTGACGTCCAGTGTGAACTTGCTACTCTCACATGAACTTATGATCTCAAGTCCAGTTGCTTCTGCTGTTGTCGAAAGCATTAACGGATCCTAAAACGCATTGTGAATTGCCACACAGGACAGTTTGTGATGGAGGATGGAGCAAACATGAAATGGAGACAGTGTGAAAAAGGGATGAGCTTAGAACGTTTCAGATGTAGCAGTGTTTCTTGGTCTAAACCTGACGAAATATGAATGTCTAAATCACGGTCACAAATAGATGAATCAATTAACTAAATGAGGTCTATAGCTTTTACTTTTAAATCTGAAGTCTGTTGCTCAGCTGGCTTTCAGAGTAACTTGTGTCAAGTTTGTAAGGTAGCCATGAGGGTTAATAGGATTTGGGATCATGGATCCTTGAGGAGATTTTAACTTGTAAATGTTTGTTCTAATTATACAATAACTACTAAAAAGCAGTTGTAAATAAATTTAGATCACTACTTATGGTGATGGTTAGCAGCAGTAGGTTATCTTAAGTAACTCTTCACACTTACTAAAGATCCATTATCAAAGATTAATCAAGTGATTTTGATTAGCAGCACCAGACTGTATCTTACACTTTATAATTATTCACGCATTAATGAAGGATTTGATTGTTCAAACACTTTTGTTTTTATTTTTTTAAACAGTCTAATGATTAATTTGTTAATATTTTTTTTGTTCATCTAGATTCTGCTCCGTCAAACCAGATATATAACCTGGAATAGCTGATTTATTTAAACTCTAGAACTGAAAAGGAAGTATTTTCATTTTACTCTGCCTGTGATTAGAGAAAATATTGCCGAAAACTAATCCAGCAATATTACACGGAAGTGTAATAATATGTGAAGTGAATGTTTAAAATATTCTTGTTGGTCTCCTGGATACAAGGAGAGGATGGTAAATGTTGCATCATTATCTTAATGAGATGTAGACTAAAAGGAAGATAGTTTGAAAGTTTTTGTTTAGACTTTGAAGATATGGTGAGAGAAACAGTAATTCTGGGAAGCAAATCAAAATTTTTTAATTGATAGATGCAGTTAATTTCTTAAAAAAATGCAGTCGAGATACTACATGTTTTGAACTTTTTTTGTCATTCCTGGTTAACTGAAGCAGGCTCCAAGAGTTACCTAAATTTGAAAATATGGAAACATTAAACAGATCTGGAACTTTAGATTATGTTCATCCTTGCACTGAAATAGACAGTTTTTCTTATTCCTTAAACAATATCTCAGCTATAAGGTGTGTTTTATTATATATTTTCCTTGCATTTTTAGCTGTTGTTACAGTTTGTGGAAACCTCCTGATAATATTCTCTGTTGGTTACTTCACACAGCTGCACACTCCCACAACCTCTCTCATCGTCTCTCTGGCTGTGACGGACCTTCTTGTTGGAGTTATGGTCTTTCCTTTTAGAATGACATTCACACTGAGCTCATGTCTGCTTCATGCAGGTTTTATATGTCATGTACGGGACAGCTTTGATGTATCTCTGAGCACATGTTCTATTCTTAACCTATGTTGTATTGCCATTGATAGATATTATGCAGTGTGTCAGCCTCTCACCTACAGAACCAGAATTACTAATAGTGTTGTTGTGGTGATGATTCTGGTGAGTTGGGGTATATCTGGATTAATTGGATTTGGGATAACTATTGCAGGGTTAAATCATGAACCATGTAAAGAAAACTGTTCTATGGAGGTTCTGCTATCTAGTACTCTGGGTCCAACATTTTCCTTTTACCTTCCAGTTATCATCATGCTGTGTATTTACCTAAAGGTATTTCTAGTTGCACAGAGACAGGCTCGCATTATCCAAAACAATAAAATGTCTAGAGTAAAGGCAACTATGCTGGAGAGAAAGGCCACAAAAACTCTTGCTATTGTTATGGGTGTTTTTCTCATCTGCTGGACTCCTCTATTTGTTTGCATAACCCTGGTTCCTTTCACCACTGATGCAGTCCCGGTTTCGGTGCTTGAGACTCTTAACTGGGTTACTCTAACTAATTCAATGATCAATCCATTTATTTATGCTTTTTTTTACAGCTGGTACAGGACAGCTTTCAGAATTATAATTTCTGGAAAAATATTTCAGGGGGATTTTACTAATTCAAAACTGTCTCGATCTGTTTGATGACAGGGTCTTCATTTAGTTGGGTGTGTGTCTATGATTAAGTCTATTTGTATCATTTTCACCCTGTGTGGATCAGAGAAAATCCAGAATATATATATTATTAATATAACGCGTACACCCACTGCTTGTCTTACATTTCATAGAAGTTGTATGTTGTGTTATCAGTCCGGATTGTAAAAACATTTTAAATACATCAAAACCGCAAATCAGTGTGTAAGCATTTGACCCAAATTGTTGATTAGGACAATCAAGAGTAAAGCATCCAGTGTCCTTTAGTACAAAATGTAATTTCTAAGTCTTGTGATGTCGTCCACTCTTTGAGCTCACAATTGTTCACCAGAGAACAAGTGATAATACACATATACAGAATTTAAATCTAGAAAATTAGCCAGTGCTAATTCAAAGAATATTGTAAGCTGACATGATACATGACAGTAGCTCCTTCTTTCATCATATAAATAATTGAAAAATACATCTGGTGATCTTTAAACCCACAAAACGTCTCTTTTTCCAATATTATATTGGACCATACGTATCTGAATCCAGTGTACAACACTCTCATTGTACCCTTTGATTTTCTTGTGGCATTGTATGGCTACATTACCTTAAAAACAAACTAAACTGACTTTTAATAAGGAAGCAAAAGATGTTAAATATGTTAACCAATGTCGTGAAACAGGAAAATTCTGAAAAAAGAACCGTTATGAGGTAATCAGAAGACCTGTGCGAATCAGGAAGTTAACTGCGTGCTCTGTGTTCAAATTGTCTACTCCATCACCTTGTTCTTTATTTTTAAAGTAATGCCATATAAGAAACATATTTACTATTAAGACGTAAAATTTTTAACTTTTGAAAATAGCTCCTAAAACATATATAGTGAACTATAGTTGACATTAAAAAAATACATAAATTTAATCCCTGCTGGTTTACAAAAAAGGAAAAATAAAGAAGTCAGTATGACTAACATAAAAAGTAGCCAAGACAAGTCTCAACATCTTAATATATTAAACTTAAATCCAAAACAGGATAAAATAAACAGGAATGCCTGTCATATATGAGCATCAGACTGTGATGCTCATATATGACCATCAGACCATGAAAAATAAAGTTGACAACTGGAACCAGACAAGCCGAGTGACTGGAGGATTGTGCTGAATATGGAGGTGAGCCCAGCATAAACCTCCTAATTTCAGTGAAAGCATCTTTGGCAGGCTCCTCGAGAACAGAAGTTTGAACAGGTAAAAATCTGTGCCCCAGCTGGACCTTCTTGCTCTCTGGAAAAAGAGTGGTAAGATGCCTTAAAGCTGCAGTAGGGAGTTCTGAGAAAACCATGGACTTAGCCTGAAAATTTGAAGAAGCACACCTTACAGTGGGCTTCCCCTTGTTCTCTGCCGTGCTACAGTCCTCCCTCCACAGCAGAGCTTGCCGTGTACACGCAGGCTAGTAAGCAGGGCCACCGATGATGGTGGACAAAGAGCTATGGCACATTCACTGGTAGAGATGAAACATTACAGATGCACAGGACACTGACTATGGCCTGACCATACTTTGACTACAAACTTGGGCCTTAAATTATTAGCACAGTGTCTTTAGCACATCTTCAGCACACCATCAATCTTGAGCTTGAAAAAGGGTATGTGCTGTGTGGGGGAGGGGTGTGAGCAGCACATACATTATGTGATTGACACTGCTAAGACATTCCTCCTGGTTCTGATTGGTTGTTTCTGACTGGGAGCTGTGTATTCTGCAAATGGCAGAAGGACCACTACGAGGAGCTTAATTTTTCACAGATTATCTGTCCCACATTCTACTGTCAGGACATAGTGACAGTTTTAACAAAGGTTTAAAAAAATAAATACATTTACAAAAGTTACCTACTGCAGCTTTAATGACTAACACACAAAAAAAAGCATTCCCTCTGACCATCTAAGAACTGAAATAGGTGGAGACGTGTCTGATGACTCCCCTGTCAGAACATGATGTAGAGAGTTCAACCATACCTATCTTTAAAACTTGAGATAAACAGCTGGCATGAATAGGTTTTGGCCTCAGTGAAACATTTGAAGCTGGTTGCGATCTGTCACGCTCCCAGGTAGTTTCCTGACCTACATGCAGAATCTAATCAGGACACAGGCTGTAAGGTTGCTAAAAGGTTTATTTTACAAGACAAAATAAAGTTATGCAGCAGTTGAATCTGGCTTCGAAGTTCTGCTCCAACAGGGTCTGGAGAGGTAGAGATACTATTAGTGGAGGTTTTCAGTAGGAGAGAAAGGAGGCTGTCTAAATTGACTCAGCGTTGCAAGGCTTACCGAGTGGCAGAGCAAGATCGATTCCGGGGAGGTTTGCTGATCCTGTTTCAGGCTTGAAAGATGAAGTGTGAAGAATTAACTTTTGAGTGAGTGTTTAATTTGAATGGAGCTGGTAGGAACCTGAGGAGGGGTGGAGAACAGCGGGCAGGCTGAGAATGGCTGGAGGCGTTGAAACTGCTGATGATTTGCGAAGACTTAGATCTAGAGAACAGCTTCTTCTTCTTTTTGAGATTTTTTGGCGGGTGGCATCAAAGGTTTAGATGCATTATCGCCATCTACTGTGCTGGAGTGTGGGCCAGAGTATCTAACTGACCTATTTTATATTCTTGCAAATATTCCCGTTTGTCTTAAAAATCTTATTAATACTCTATCATTTCATTTTTAGCTAGTACCTTATTCACTTTTTAATGCTTCCATACCATACCTCCTTAATTCTTGCTTTAATTTTTCTCTACTCACCCTATATTTTTAACACTGAATTACAACATGCTCTACTGTTTCCAAATCCCTTCCACAATCACATCTGCCTTTTTGATGTTTACCCAAGATGTGTAAAGTTTTATTTAATCGTGTATGTCCTAATCGTAATCTTGTTATGACTGCCTGTTCTTTCTGATATTCTCCAATTACTTCCATTTTACCTACCGATTCTTGTATTTGAAATAGATGTCGCCCCTTTGGTTCCCTCCTCCCAAAGCCGCTGCCATTCTGATTTTACTTTGTTCTAAATAACATTTTATTTCAGATTTACTATATGCGATTTCCATAATTCTATCTTGACTTAAAGACTGTTTGGCTAAACGATCTGCAACTTCATTACCTTCTATTTGTTAATGAGCAGGAATCCACATGAACTTAACAATCAAATGAAATTGTATAAGTCTAAATAAAATTTCATAAATTTCATATACTAAATCTATATGGCTTTTGGATGAGAAATCCATAATCGACATCAAGGAGGACAGTGAATCTGAGCAGATAAGAACTCTATTTTGTTTTGTTCTACCCATTGTAACGCCATCAGAATTGCAATCATTTCAACTGTAAAGACAGCTAAATGGTCTGATGTTCTTTGTTTCAATGATCTAGAGAACAGCTATCATGGAGATGATCTTATAGAGGAAACAAGGTACAGCTAGAGCCAGCAAGGTAATTGCAACCTGGGAAGCACAGGGAGTCAGAGGTAAGCTCAGGGAGGCAGAATTACAAAAAAAAAAAAAAAACATTAACTAGATTTAAAAATCACAAAGGCACTCAAGGAGATCAAGGTGGCTTGGATAGATTAGCTGCAAGTGAAGAATAGCAGTCTCACGGCTCCTCACGGCTCCTTAAGTTTCCAGCAGCCTGATAAAGGAATTAACCACAGGTGTGCAGGCTCCACCTGGTGGACGTGCCCTGAAACAAAGATCATCTGTGGAAACAGACAGGCGCACCAAAACACACACATTTACATGCCAGGATAAGACTTTTTGTATGCATAGCAAAAATACCATCAGATTTAACAGCAGTATTTCAAATGTCTTCTTTCTAGATGTCAGGTCAGTGACTGAAAAACTCAAATCTCCAACTCTTAATAATTGATGTGATACAGTTTGTGTTTGATTTTCTCCAGGTTTGGTGCTGTGTATTATTAGCCTATCCATTTAGGTTTCATCTGTGCAAGCAATATTGTTCCACAAGTCTTGTGGTTTGTTCAGAAGCAATTCTACAAAGTAAGTTTTGTTTAATCTGTTTTAATGTTTTGTATCATTTCTTGGACCTGCAATATCAGACAGACACAAGAGCTTTTAAAAGATTTATTTTAACAAATTGGCAAGAGTCAGGATAGCTCTGCAAAGGGGGAGAGAAGAGGTTTGTGGCTGTTACAGAGTCAAGATTCTCAAAAAGACTCTAATGAAAAACCACTAGGATCAGACAGGGGAACTTGATCCTGTTTATTTGCTCCTTTAATCATCGCAAGTGATGGTGATGAAGTCATCACAGGTAGCAACAAGACAGGGGTTAGTGTTGGCTTTAAATCACTACTGCAGTGTTTGACAGATCATCAGAGAACAATCCAAAATCCACACAACAGGCAGGGGTCATACACAAGAAGGCAAAGGTAGGCTTACAAATCCAAACATTAGGCAATACTCAGAGGTTGTGGCACAGATAAGAGGTTGTTGTCCAGAACACAAAAGCTAGGCAAAAGTCAATCAGGAACAAGGCAGGAGGATCCAGGGCACAGAAACAAGTTCGTAATGTAACGATCAGTCAAGGACATGGAGGGAACGCAGGACATCTACTAATGACAGCTTTCAAAAACCTGGCAGGGAGCTGTGGAAGGGCGAGGGTCTAAATTGAGCTGTGAACAGGTGCGAGGCATGAGTCTGATTGTAGCAGAGCAGGTGGGTACAGTGGAGGCCGAGAGCAGATGGGCACAAATCATGACCAAAACACATCAAATCACATAATATACAAAATAATAACTATATTATAAGTTCTTCCATGATGACAGGTTTGCCAACTTCAGAACTATTTTCTTGGTTCACTAGAAAATACTTACGTCATTTGTGCATTTTTTAAAAATTCTGCAGGGTGCTTATTTCATTCCCTAATGGCTTAAGACAACAGAATGTCCAAAATCTGTTTTTTGTTTTAGAACATAACACTTTCCCCACAAGGTAGACCTTGTTACTCTATTCATATATTCACAAGGCAAATAAATGATAATCTTAAGGAGGTGGAGCTGCATTAAAATAAGAATAACTTTTAAGACCAAGTGTCTATCGGCAAGATAACTTTGAAGTTTGCAAGATGAAATCTGAAAGTTTGACTTGTTTGTTTTACCTGCTTTTCAAAACAAATAGCCATGTCTTTGAACTAAGTTACCTTTCCCCCCCATTTACACTTGTTTGGAGAGATTTTGCATTTTTGTTTGTTGGTAAAGTACTTAGGATTCATTTTCTCAACATTTAATGCGACATATAATTCCTTAAGCCACATTACAACTTTATTCTTACCAACTACTAATAACTTAGCAGCCAGTTCCTCAGTATTGTTTTCATTTGTATGAATTTCTACATCGTCTCATACTGATAGGAGATCTTATGGAGAAAAGCAGTGGACCTAAAATGGAACCTTGTGGAAACCCCACAATGCAGGCTCTTGGTGGCGATAGACCCCTGTTTATACGGACTCACTTAGAACAACCTGTTAAATAGGATTTCAGCCATCTAGTGGTAGTCATAGTCAATTCAACCTGGAAAGACTCACAAATGAGAGAAACACAGAGATGGTAATTATGAGTTTATTAGCTGATGTTTGATTTCTTTTGGCGCTCGGACACCGGTGGAAGACATGGATGCTGATAATGACATGAGATTGAATAAACATCTTAGGGTTAGAATAAGAGAAGTCTTCCCCCGGGATCCTGATACTGGTGGTGGAGTGGAGGCCTGAAGAGATAAGGGAGTCGGAAGAAGCTTGAAGCCTGATGTTGGAGATGGGGTGGAGGAGGCTGGACGCTCAGCTGAAGAGCAGGAGATTTAAAGCAAAGCCTGGAGGGATGATTGGCTAAAGAGGAATACGAATCAGGAGCTCATTGGAGAACGTGGTGGAGTAATTAGACGGAGCCGGAAGGGGAGGTGAGTCTTAAAAGTTGAATTTTCGTCAAAACTCCATATGTCAAAAGTAGATATGAGGATTGGGGGATTAACATTGTTGAAGGCTTTGTGAAGATGGAGTGGTTTGTCCTGAAATCAAATTGCATTGGACGCAAGTGGTTTTCAGACTCGAGGTATTTCATTAAGACATCTGCAAACACATTTTTAACAGCTTTTGAACAGACCGGGAGCACACCGATTGGTCTGTAATGCTGTGCAATAATATGCTTGTTTGGCTATGAATAACTCTCATTAAGTACCAAAGACAATAATGAAAGTTTGTATTTTAGATCATAATAATAGAACAATAGATGAAGGAGTGAATTCGCTGCTGGAGTTCTTGAACAACAAACTCTACACACAGAATAAACACAAACAACTCCTCTCCAAATACAAGAATATAGTAACAAAATACTCAAACCTCAAGTTTAAATACTTTAGTCTACAAACTCTTTAACTAGGCTCCTAACATTCAAATAAATTACTATGAAAAATGAACAGAATAAGCAAAACAAAGAGAAACAAAAATAAATCAACTGAAACTGATAAAATAAAAGTCTTCATCTGTATAATACGTCTGACCACAACCCATTGGACCTCTAAAGAAATCCAGCTTGGGAGTGAATGTACCGGAGTGAGAAAAGAGTTCAAGCAGTTAAGCCTGAAATCCATTGCAACTGCCAACTACTGTGAAGACAACACTGCTGTGGAGGTTTCACGTTTCCCAATTAATTACTGCCATCTAGTGGCAAACAGACATATTGCCAGAATACATGCCTAGATGGGTATTCATCTATTGTGTATACTAACGACTTCACAGGTTCCTGGGGGATCAGGGGTTCGCCTCGCAACAATGAAAGGATGGTTACAGCCTCGCTTCTGTCTACACTCCTTAGAGCAACTGGCAAATGCTACTATTTAAAATACTATATACAGTTAATCCTTTGATCCAAATAAAACATAATCCGATGATACTAAACTAGCTCAAACATTAAAACACAGCACAAAAATGTATATATCAAAACAATATTTAGTTTTCACACAGATGAGTGAGGTTTTCAAAAAGGTATGCGTTTTTTAAATACCAGGTCCAAACATTTGCTTTGTTGACATGAACATAAGTAATCGGAATAAACGGTCAATCGGACTAAAAATGTGTCATGTAAACATGTCTGTCAGAATATTCTGATCAGATTCAGCAGGATTGGAATGAAATTGCAATCCGGTTGAAAGGGGTGGTTTATGCCGATTGACAATCCAGTCGGCATGCATGTAAACGCTTGAGAAGATCAAGTTATTCTGAATGAGGCAAACTGACCTAAGTGCACACGTGTTCCCCGCGTCATCGTGAAGTATTCCCGCCTGGATTGACTGGTTGCTCTGGCTAGATGCTAACAGAATAGTCTGATCGGCAAGTTTACATGACACAATTTTAGTCCAATCGGCCATTTTATTCTGATTACTTATGTCCATATAAACGGTACTATCCAATTATTTTTTGTTTTATAATCCAAATACATTTTAATCCGATCGTGAAATTTTGTGCATGTAAACGTCGCTATTGATCCTTTTCCTTAGTCTTGGTGAATAATTATTCTTTGCGGAAGACTATTCAGATATATACAGTGGAAAGGCCAACACAGCAAAGCCACAGTAAAAAAAAATAAAAAATAGGCCACAGTTTTTCAAGGCATGGTGCCCAACGATCCATTTAGAACCTGTTCCCTTCAAATACTTCAATACTGTCTAAGGCTGGAGTCCAGTAACCTGTCCTCTTGCAATAATGTACACTATATTTCCAAAAGTATTGGGTCACTTGTCTGTACACACGTGTGTGCAAACTTTAATGACATCCTGTTCTTAAGAAAACAGCCTTAAGTCAAGGTGGACCGTCTGCTTCAGTTAGACTTCATCCAAAAGGGTAAATATATAATTTACCTCTGAAGAGTGAATAGATGATGCCTAAGTCGTTTTCACTTCTACTAGTCTGGTATACACCGAACAATTGGGGGCTATACTGGGGTTGACACATTTTGCTGTAGTTTTTCAAATGAACACGACCTTTCAAATCACATTGTCCCCTGCTCACCTGAAATGGTGCAGCAAGTGCCTAGAATTGCATCTAGTTTTTGGTGGAATTTCTCACATCAGCTTTAACTTAAGTTTGTCTGCAGTTAGTCTGTGTTATCTCAGGCAAACCCAAAGTAAGCTTTTGTATTTTGTTTTCTGCTTCCTCCCTGATATTTTATTTGACACCTCTAGACACTCACATGCAGGACTTTATCCTTGTTCCCAAGAACATAATAGTAGGGAAGACTTTTGCAGTTCACATAAGGAAAGAGGAAATGGGTTCTGTAGCTTCTGAATGAGTTCCCACTTCCCTGAACAGCAGAGCTGTAGACCAGTAGGAAAGCTGCAGGCTTTAAAGATGTTTTTTTCCCCGTGTTTCATGAACACAACAAAAAAGTGGCAGACACGTCTGCCATGTGGGGAATGCTCTTCTTCGTGTTCCCTTTAACCCTGACATCCCCCCTTATCAGATCGGGTCAAAATTTGAAAAAGATCTAAAAGTGAAAAAAAAATCTGAAAAAAAAAAATATTTGAACATGAAAAAAAAAAATGATTTGAATCTGAAAATAAAAACAAAATCTAAAACGGAAACAATTTTCAAAACATGAAAATGTGTAATAAAAATAACTGAAATAAAACTATTCACAAGTAAATAAAAACAACAACTTTTGTTTCATTTCTTTTTATTTTAGATACATTTTTTCAGATCTCAAGATCAAACTTTGACACACGGTTTCAACATTTATTTTGTCAGTTTAAACTAGTTTTTTCAGATGTACAATAATTTTGACCCTTTTCTGTCTACATACAATACTTTCATCTGACAGAAAAAGGCTAAACAAACTCAAAAGTTTGATTGGAAACTGCTGCAGCCCCCTGCCGTGCATGACTAACTCCCACCCTCCTCTCTTTGTTATGGAGTTTTGACGAAAATTCAATCAGGGAGACTCACCTTCACCTCCGACTTCATCCAATGGCTCCTCCATGCGTCTCCGCTCCAACCAATCAGCGTCAAGTCCGCAGTCCTCCTCAGCCAATCACCCCTCAAGGCCCCATATTTAAAGACCTCAGACCATGGATCTCCCTGCTTGCCAGCCGACCTTCGACCCTCCACCCCATAGCCTCCATCCAGCTCCTAAGCTCCTCCCAATTCCCTTATTCTTAGGCCTCCACTCCATTACCAGTATTGGATCCTGGGGGGAAGACATCTCTAATTCTAAGACGTTCATTCAAGTTCATGTCATTCTCAGCATTTATGTCTTCCTCTGATGTCCAAGTGCCAAAGAAATAAACATCTGTTAAGTAACTTCTCTAATCGCATATTTGTGTTTCTTATTGTGAGTCTCTACAGGATTGAAATACATGTTACTTGCCCGACAGCTCAAACATCGATCATTTACAGAGACAGAATATAGGTTCATTACAATACCAGTATAAACAAGTAAATTAAAACATTATAGAAGCAGGGCAAACTAACCATCCTTTGATGCTACATTCGCTACTAATCGTAAAAGGCAGGTGTGTTCGCTGATGCATGGACACCTTAGCTTCAGTTATTAAACCAACATCTTCCCACATCTGGGGGGTGGCACTGTGGTGGCCAATGTTATTACTGACCCCCCGCCCCCGATGGCGCCACTTTACACTGATCAAATAGCTCTATGTTCTTGTGCAGTGTCCAGTCATTCCACTATTGTGAAACCATTCCACCATTGGATTTCTGAGGAATAATAATACTTTTTTTTATTAAATAAACATTAAGAGAAGCACAACTATTGCCTAGGTGTTACCTCATTGTGTTTTTAACTGATATATGTATTGTTTACTAGCATGTTGTATTGATTTTTGAAATACTCTAAAGAAAAATAACTAGTAATTGTAATTTTGTATATTTGGGTTGATGACATCACAAAAGCTACAGCAATCCATCTGATTAGCTGTTATTAGTAAACATTATGAATGATGAGCAACCTTTGAGAGATTTTGACAAATTCTGAACCATTTGAGTTGGAAGGGATTCAGCCTCACATATCTGACTCTGATGAGCGCCCAACGCCCTAAAGTAAATGGTGATGATAATCATCTTGAAAACATTAACTGGCACAATGGTGATTATAGTACCGTTTAGCTTTTCCATCTGAGTTTTTTTTCCTTTCTTAGTAGGCACCCCAAAAATGAGAAAAATGCTTGATTCTGCCTTTACTCCATTTAATGATTACCTGACCTGCCAGTACAGGGGAGCTAGTTCATACTTCTAATTGAAGGTTTGACAGGAATGATGGTAATGTTACAGGCTATACTTGACATGTTTGGTTGTAGTTTCCTAATCCACATGCATCATAAAAAAATAAGAAAAATGGCAAAAGATAAAAGGTTAGAAGGCTTATTAAAAACATTTTGAAAATGAACACAACTGAGAAGGAGTTATTTTATGTATAAATTTTGCAGGATGAATTGTTGAGAGTGTGTTGGAGTCATCCATTTTGGTCGCACAGTTGAACATGCACAGCTCAACAGACATCGCAGCTCTGATGTCACCCGGGATTATAAAACCCGCGGAAAATAAACTTTTGTTGCCATTTCCAGCCTGTCTCACGGGACGACGCAACAGAGGTGCATATTTGCAGAGACAAAAGATCGCAGGCGAACTTTTGCTTCGCAAGGCGATGCCCCAAAGAGCTTGAAAGCTGGAATTCTATCTGATACAAGGTCAGAAGATTCATATACCGATCGAAGACCATGCCGGCGCAGGTGAAAAACCCACAGAGGTTTTATTTCCAAGGAGATGAGTTTCCTCCTTTTTGATTCAGTCGACTAAACGGTTCTTCATATTTTCCCCTTTTGGACAGATGGGAAGTTTACAGTTTTTCCATTTGAGTTGATCACGGACGCGTGATCCCCCCCTCGTTTTTCTTCAGACCTGACCCATCCTCAACCGGTGGAGAGAAGAAATCAAGTAATTTCGTTCTTTTTACATTAAATAGGTGCATTTAGAAGTCTGCAGGATGAGGCATAGTTAAGGTGATTTAGAATCACCAGTAGTTAATCCAAAGTATCAACTTGTTGCATGCAATACTGATTGAAGTGTTTTATGCTGAGCTGTGTTTTGATTTGCTGTGAATAGTTTTGTCTGGCTGATCCCAAATCAGCCAGGAGTTAGAAGTTGGACTTTTAAAAGTTTTTCATTCAAAGCAACTGCAGGCTGGGCCTCGCCTGACCACTCCTTTGTTCCAGTTATATTACTGGAGTTTTTCCACTGAGTTTCCGCCTCAGAGTTTTATGACTCTTTGTTCGAGATTCGGGGCAATCAGCTGTACGGCTAAAGGGGTGTGGCCCCACCGTTTTATAAGCTGATTGCTGCTATCGAGACATCAGCACACCAGGGGGGTTTCTCTTTCCATTTAACCCAAATTACAGATTTTGTCCATAAAACTGCTGGTTTGATCTTCATAGACACTAAATGCGCATATATTTTCATTCCCTTTGTGTAGAACACTGGTTGTTAGTTAGGTGAAGGTTTGGGACCAGAATAATGGTATATCAGAATTATTTGACAGACAGACAGACAGACAGACAGACAGACAGACAGACAGACGTTTATTTCGTGCAAGAGTGATTTATCAGTCAAAACAAGGTCGAAGTTCTCCCATCTTCAGTGAAGCGGTTGAATAAACAGTGACATTTTATGGTTCTGGTTAATAATTTCACAATTATTAATGATGAATAGCTAATTGTAATTATTAAGCGCTTTGAGCCCATAATCACAACACCAGAGGACATCTCTGATTTCTATTTGTAAGTAATGATTTTGGTTAAGAAACTGTTTTCCTGAATTATGATTTTTTTTAATAATAATTTTGATAAATATTAATTAATCAATAATCATAATCCTTACAAGTGGCTTACTGTCTGGAGGAGGGTGAAACAAGGGAGCGACAAATTTCAATAAGTGGAAGTAATTTGATTTGAGTTAATGCAGGAGTTCCGGCAGCATTTGATCTTGGTGAGCTTGAGTTCCATAAAGTAGAAGTTACGCTGGAGAGAGTGGGCAGGCAGGTGGCGGTGGGGGAGGTTGAAGCTGCAGTGGCTGACTGAGAGACAGCTGAGTTGCAGAGGTGACTGTCACAGAGAGAGGACTAGAATTTAAAAACAGGGTTGGATTGATGCAGCAACCTGGGAGCATATAGGTAGGCAGCAAGTGAACATCAAAGTTCTATCAGCAGGTAGCAAAGACACTTGCAAAAATAACACCAAAAACAGAAGGGCTTGTTTTTGCCATCATAGGTGAACATCAGGTGAAGAGAGATCTTCCTGCACTTCCTTATATTTACCCAGTGGCTTGGTGAGCAAATGCCTGACAGGTGTGCAGTCAGCTGCAACCAGCCATGCCCACCAGCAGAGATTCTTTGTAGAGAAGATGACTCACTCCAACACAAAAACACACTCACACCAGAACCATGACAGTACTAAGATGCATTCCTTTTTTGGGACTAACTGGGTTAGGGACCATGATAAGTCTTTCTGCCATGTGGTCTTTTTTTGGCAAACATTGTGGGTGAGTCATCACTTTAGAAAAATAATGTTTCAGATGAAAACATCTTGATGAAATCCATCACTCAGATCATATGGGTTTTTAAAACAACTTATGTCAAACCGTTTGCTGAAAGTCTAAGATAATAACATCAGACCATTCTAGTAGTCCTGGCTCTCTTAACAACCCCTTCCATGTGATCTAAAGCCAATCCTTATTCCACAAAAGCAAGACATGTGTTGTTTACTTTCTTTCTGGCCAGGACATTTTCTACCTCACAAAAACTCAAGTGCAGAACATATAAGTCGTCATAGTTCTCTTCCACAGATTTAACCCACATCCTATTCCTCAGACACCTCACAAGAAGAAAGTTCTGGCCAGAATTCCAGTAAAAAAAAATATGTAATTTTGTTCTTGCAGCTCTGGGAGCGAGAACATATTTCTCTGTTCTTGCAGAGTATAACTAGGCCTTCACTGTCTTCAATATATTTTTTTGAAATCCATGTAGTATTTTCATATATGGCTAAAATGTTTTGCTTCAGGTGTACAAAATAAAGGAAAACCATACCTTGTTGATATAGAGACTTTCTGATATGGGATTTGTAGATTGTCTCTTGGTTGCCTCTTGGTTTCACAACTATCTTTTCAGCAGGTCTCAGTATGCAAAAGGCAGATGGTTTAATTTATAGGACACTCAACATCTTGTAGAGTGTTCTTGAAAAGTTAAGCCTTGGACCTTTGCTTTGGATCATCAACATTACTGATCTTGCTTTAAATGTTTCTGTTACTAAAGTTGTACCATATGCTGATTATACAGTCATTTACTGTTCAGCAACACACATCAAGCACATCAGGTACTCTTCAAAATGCCTTAATCCTATGCAAATCTCACTAATGCTATTTTCAAATTCAAGATTGAAGTTAATAAACTGCAGACCTATTACTATCTTGGTAGGCTCAGAGACTGAGCTTGTCTCTCATGTCTTGGTATTCCTATTGACAGAGGTCTTGCATTTACACCACATATTGAACAAATACTGAAGAAACTTACATTAAACTGGCCATTTACTTTAGAAATTGGTCCTGTTGTTTCTCTTTTGAATACAAGAAAATACTTTTTACTACTTTTGTGCTTGTACTGTATTATGATGATGCTATGTACATATACATGCTTTCACTCAGTGTCTGCATGTGTTAGACCCAGTCTGGCATGGGATACTTAGATACCTTTGATACATGTTTTGGTCCTATTCTATAAAGCAACTCTAGGAATTCTACCGACATACCAGCAAAAATATTAATACCCAAAAGACTGTAGGATTTTACTCCCTTCGCTCACAGAACTTCTATATTATCACAGTACCAAGAGTCTTTGCCGAACTGCGGAAAAGTTTTTTTTCAATACTGTATGTTGTATGGTCTACCTTAAAACTTTTAAGTTAATTTTTTAAGGACTTGGAAATATGTATGTCTCGATGTCAGTGCTTTTAAAACGTTAGGAATAACTTTTCTAATTCTTACTTATAGATGGTGGGTAATCATCTCATAGAAAACATCACCAAAAATGTGTGCTTACTTTTATTGTTTGCTTATGCTTTAAATTTGTGTCTAAAACTTTTGTGTGCTGCTGTCTTTGACCGGACCCTCTTGTAAAATAAATATTTAAACTCATATAGTTTTTACTGGCTAAATAAAGGTAAAGCATAATGAAAAATGTTCAATAAAAGGGAAAGAAAAATACAAACTATATAAATAAAACTGTATAAATAAAGCTGAATTGAAATTGAATTGAATAAATATTTGAAAATATGAGGTGCAACAATTATATCTGATAAAATTATTTTGTGCTCTACACAAGTGGTAAAATATTCAGTATTTCGCCCTTTTCAGGACTTTCTGTCTGCACATTAAAACCACCCATCTAAGTATTGCCAGTAAAGAGGCACATTGATACCATGGTAACAGCACACAAACAGCAGTGGCCATCCCCCACAGGACTTCACACCTAGGATGAACTGGCACACTGACAGTAGTTTGGAGTAGGTTGCTGTCTTTTTAATGACATCCAGTTTCAGTAAACAAGAAAAGTATTCAGTTGTATTAGTTAGTGATTTTATGGTTTTTCATGTTTTATATAAAAAGCTAAATGCATTTGAATTTCTCCACAACTGTTTTTGCGCATCTCCAGGTATACGGTTCATATGTCAATTATTGTTTTCATTTTTTTATTCAAATACAAAGCAAAAAACATCTTTAAAGCAAAAAACATCTTTAAATACTGGTTTTTAAAATAAAAATCCAAATACCAGAACACAGGCAATCATTTCTAGTATCTGTGCAGCATTTACAAATGTCATGACCAACTGCAAGCAGTCATGAGTTAAAAGATCCTTTTCTCACAAGGTCAAATGGCTTCTCAAGACTTTTATTTTAATGTTCAACAATTTGCAAAAACAGTTAAACATTGTTCAAAATATTATGAGATATTCAAGAAACTAAATACATACAAAAATAATGACTTACTAACAAAATGTTAATTGTAAGCTTATGTCAGTTTCATTAAGATTCAAAGGAAACATGTTTAGCTAACTTTACAATTAGTGCTTGACATCTGCAAACACCACAGGCTTTTTGCAGCTCAGCTGCCAAAGTGTTAAAGAGCATTTGACAGAATTGAGGGGCAAGACAGACACTTGGTTTAAAGCTAAGCTTTCCAGTGGTCCTTCAAGTGCACAACACAACAAAAACAACCTCAGAATCTAAGTAGACATACCGCAAATCTATAAACAGTACACATTTCCATTCAGTTTTGGTATTTAGTTGCCATCTTTACGTGTCTAACATAGTAACTGTTGCTCTGGTTAAAAAATAAATTGTGCACTTCCAATAAGAACAACAAAAAAAACAACAACAGAATAAATGCTGATATAGAGAGCTATCATGACTTATTTCCTCCTTAGTTATGTGCATAACATACCAGCTACAAAGAAGTTGTACATAATGTAATGTGTAACTAATAGGTTAAATAAGTGTTAAGTACAATGACCAGCACCAATTAATAACCCGTTTCCCTTTCCTGAAGATTAGTTTGTTTTAGGTTCTGCAAGAGGATGAAACCTCAATTACCTGTTGGAACTGAGTGGAACTGGGAAATTTTTCACTGGTTATACAGTTTAAACAAAAAAACTGATATTTTTCCAAATAGTTTATGAAATTATCAACAAACATACATAACATAAACTAAACTTTTCTAAGAAAAATACAAGACAATATTTTCTTAATAGAGTGAATTAATAAAAAATTTATAAAAACAGGTAGTATGCATTATTGTACATTTCCCAAGAACAAAGGTTGTGTAATGTTAAAACATTTATCTTTTCTGCATTGCATGCCTTTAAAAAACATTTGGAAATATTGCTTTAACAAAAAAAACGAATTAATGCTTCCTTCATTTTGCAAACAGAATCAAGCTTGACTCTTACAGGTCATTTTGTAATGTCTTAACATGGCAGTAGTGAAGAGAGAAAAAAAGATAATTTGTGCAGGAAACCCTGACCAGTTAGAAAGCACAACCAACTGCCCAAATCAAGTGTTGAGTGAATCTGTGTATCCACTTTGTCCGGTAGAGGACACATGGTATCCACTTCTGGAGCCTGTAACACACATACACACACATATGTAAATATACTGTACTCAGAAAAATTTAGGTATATTTGGCTTCTGGGTGACATTTCAGGATGAACATAAAATGCACCATAACTTTCACAGGTGAACTTAATACAAACTTTTCTAAACTTTTGAATGTCCAACTGTTTAAATTTTTCAGTGCTTTTTGCACAACTTGCTGTTCTCCATAAGAAGCTTATGGCAATATTCACAATTTACAACTGACAATAGGTGTGTGATCCATGAATTGACCCACAAATCTTGTGGTTCAATTAGAATTGGTATTTGAACAGTCCTCATCATGCTGTTTACATGTTGACATTATATCACCAAGACGACACCTAACAATTGATCAACAGTATCTTGCCATTGCAGGGCTTTAAACAGGATGTTTTCAGACAGAAGCCATTCCCGAAATAACACTGGTGAACACGGTAAATAATGTGAACGAAATCTGACAGCTTAATATCTGAGCTGACACTTCACAGTAACATGTCGTGGATTACACCATCTTTTGTTCACAAGTACTGCTAATCGACCTCTGTTGTGTCTGTTGTGTGTGCCAACAGAGGTCCTCTTAAAATCTCTGTATGCTTGAATGGTCAGAAAGCCTGGCAGAGAGACGGTGGAGACCGAAAAATGATCCTGCAGCCATGTCTCAGTGAAACACATAATACTGCATTCCTAATACGCTGTATCGGTCCTTGTAGCATCTTGCAGCGTCTTGCAGTCTATTCTTGGGTGGAGGGTCAGACATGGGCATGTTGGGAGTTCTTTGGAATGTTTTCCAGAAGTTAACTATTTTACATACAGTAGAGTGGCTAAGTTATTTTCAAACCTTTTTAAATCCCTTAGCAGACCCATAGACTGCTACAGTCTTGTTTCTCAAGACCTCAGACAGATCTTTGCATCTTACCATTGTGTTTACTCTCACTTTGACTTTTAGGAGTACACCAAACTAAAGGCCTGAATTTCAAACATGCCAAATAAGTGGTGCTAAATAGCTTTTGCAAAAAAAACTAAAAACACACGCAATAAGTGTTCGCGTTGTGCGTAATCTTTGAAGATTCCACGTGCAATGGATAACAGGTGCAAAAGAGGTGCAGACCACCCTTTTTAAATGAGGAAATTGCGTGTGCTGCTCGCTGTCACTATAGAGTGTTGGAGAGCAGAGCAGCCATAAAAGAAAGATAAAGTTCGATGCCATGTAGTCGGACGTAATATTAATATTAAGAAATATAATAATAATTATTATTATTATAATAACAATAAACTGCATTTAAGTACGTATATCAAAGTGTTACGAAACAACAGCAAAAACATTTAAAAACATGAAAATACTTAAAGCTATAGTTAAACCATGAAATATCAATTATAAAACCTAGAAAGCCTGACAGTCACTCCCAGAATTACATCAAAATAGAGCTCTACAGAGCTTTATGTACCTCAGCCAATTCATCCACCCCCCAACCCCACTGGCGCGATCTCCGACCTCTCTGTTAGCTACCCTCCTCTCTGTGAGAGCTTTCAGCTTTCTTTCTGTGAAGTGATTTCAATTGAGGGATATGACTCGCTTGACCCAAACATTGCAAACCAAGGTAGGCCCATAATTATTTAATACTAGATGGCTTTGCGTTGTAAAGAGCCATAAAGGAACACTGAGGGAAAAAAAAAATTTAAACATCTTTCTTTGCGCACCAGGAGCGTACAGGACAGTTTCTTAATTATTTGTTTTTTTGTCTCTTTAGCTCCATAAAAGTTTTCTGGTCTCTGGTGGTCGTTAATTTTCAGTTTTGTTTGTTACATAACATGGCACAACATTTTGCGAGTAGATTAGCTGACTTCAAAAAGTACTAAATATAGACAATAAAACAGCACCCGCACTCCGTTTCAGGTTTGATAAATTGTGTTGCAGGTGGTAAATGATTACATTTGCATATCCCCCTCCCATAAATTTGTGTGTGGTTTTGTACACGCAAACCTTTTAAAGATCAGGGGTTTAATGTCTTTAAACGGGGCAGACCTCAAGATGTTGATTAGTAATATTCTAATCAGATGCACCTGATGTGATTACCCCTGTTTGTAGACAGGTGTACAGTGGCACAGTAATCAGCACTTTTTTCTGGGCATAATTTTTTCACACACAGTTTGCATGTTCTCCCTCTGCATGGGTGGGTTCTCTTTTTGTACTCCTCTTTCCTCACACCACCCAATAATATGCAAGTTAGGTCAGTTGGTCTACATAAATCGCACTTAGTTCTGAGACCATGTGTGCTTGGTTGTTTATCTTATGTGCCTGTATCTTGCCATGTAATGGACAGGCAACCTGTACAGCATGTACCTCAACTCTTGCCCACTGATTTGTTGAGATGGGAACCAGCCGGACAACCCTCGATGCATAACTGGATATGGTCAATGGATGAAGAAATGTAAGTGTGTGTCCTAATTTATTCAAAACCAGAAATTGCTTTTTTATTTTAAAGAATGCTTGAAAATGTATTTTCTTCAGCTTTTATGTGTTCTGTATTATATAACGTGAATTGTTCATAACTGTTAAAGTTTATATTCAATATCCATATGTTTAAATATGTTAGAAAGAACAAGCTTTCAATGATTTCTTCTTTTTTTTTTAACTGAATGAAATGCTAATTATGGTACATTTTGAAGCCTGCTGCATCCCCCTTTTCAGTAAGTGCCCAGGCCTCTGGAAACTCACCTACGCTCAGTACTTCTCCCAGGGACCTGTAAGCCTTCCTTTGAAATCATTTCTTTATTCTCTGGGCATTTTCTCAGCTCATCTATCCCTCCTTTCTCTCACAGTGTTTCTTGAACCTCTCTACAAGGAACCCCCACTTGAACTGAACATTTATAATTTGTTTAACAAAACTGTTAAATGTGTTTGGGTCTCCTACTGATTTTCTGCTTGTGGGTCAGAGAGCGTCCTGGTAACACGAGAAATATACGGCCAGTATTTTTTCAAATGTTTAATTGGATTTTTTAAAAATGTATAATTCCAACACTGCTTCAAAGTATGATTATACAGAAATGTCTAAATATCTTGCTAATCACTCAAGAGTTGATTTTGTGTTTTGTCTAAAGTTTTGTACTAAAACAAAAGATTTTAAGTGATACTTCTTTTTTATCCAACTAACACACCTCTGTCTCCTCTCAATCTCCGGAACAATTTGCCCAGTCCACTGGATGAGGTTCCAGCAGAGGTGCTCTGAAACCAAAATTAAATGTTCAGTAAGAATTCATCACAAAAAGAGGAATACAAAAATAAAAATGGGAACAAAAACATAATGCATACAACTATTCTTACCCCTGTTCTACCCTGTGACGTCAGTGACCTTATTGTCAAGGCTGACAGCACCTGAAAAGTTAATTCTCAGAGGTTAGTATATTACCGCAGAAACTTAAGCAGTTACAAAGGAAGTAGTAAAATGTCAGTATTTCTCATTTGTAAAGGTAAACACTGACTACATATTAAGACATGTAAAAATGTTCCGTAATTATTATCCTTTTAAGTGACAAACTTACCTTATTGTCCAACAGTGTTCCAAACACCAGAATGAAGAAACCCTTTAGAAAAATACAGAGAAATTATTTAAGTTTTACCTTTTCAGTACAACATTTTGTAGCATTAAACACACAGTAATACAAGAACATGCAGCGACACACTAGTATATATAAAAGTTAAAATGTTACCTGCAGTGAATTGAAGAATGCAAATGCAATATGGATCCCCATGTTTTGTGGGCTGACCATGGTTCCAAAATCCCAACCCAAGTCAG